>CM021107.1:354344738-354403883 GCA_007115665.2 Sequoiadendron giganteum
TCATGCAATAAATTTGGTCACAAGGCAATTAAGTGTATCAGTGGGATGAATCATTTTTTTGGTTCCTTCTCTAGACAATTTTATGCATGTAAGCAAGTTGGACATAAAGCTATTGAATGTACACCTCGAGTAAGGATGATTAGTCGAGTGATGATGAATAGGTTTGATGGAGCTAGAATGAATCAATCCTTTTTTGACTACTACTATACATGTAACAATTTTGGTCACAAAGAAAATTAGTGAAAATAAAGGGTTAGTGGAGGACAAACAAATCAAAGAAATGTTGTCTGCTACAATTACAACAAAATAGGACATATTTCAAGAGTTTGTAGAAGTAAAAAGGGAAAGTAAAGAATTAACCAGTGAAGAAGGTTGAAAATAATGAGGCTAAGAAATAAATGAACAAGATATAGAGGAAGAAAGAAGAGCTAGATATGACAGATGCATTTGTGCCCTCATCCAGTACAAACAATTCCTCTAGGAACTAGGCCTAGCATGGTCTTAGGGGGAGTATTAATAGAAAATTGTTCAAACCCCAATAGAAATATGGTGTATCATATGTTGGAATGAGGATATGTTGTAAGGAATGAATAGGTAGAGGTTATGCAAAAGAAATCGGAAGAAAAAGTTTAGGCATGCTCATTTGTAGAGAAAATTAGGGTTTCTCAGTGCAATGAAGAAGGGTTTTATCATCTTTTTGAAACTTGTCACATTTAATGCAAATCAAGGCAGTGTGATGGTGTATAAATAAAAATTCATAAGTTTTTTTTTATCACTTGTGTATTTGAAGAATTCAAAGAATGAGGTGGAGCAATCTTGAAGTGATCCTGAAGTGATTTGGAGTGATTTTGAGGTAATCTAGAGAAATCATTGTGAATAATTAAGAACAAAAGTCAAAAGTCATATCTCTCAGTTTACAAAAGGGAAAAAGAAGAAGTTCCATTGAGCAAGAAATAATTTGAAGAAGATAAGCACAATAATGGAATATATTAATAGAGGATTGAGTGGCAATATTTCACTAAGGCTGAAGGGAGTTGAGTTGGAAGAGTTTGATCATCGAAAGATGAAGGAAATGGAACTAGGGTTAAAGACCAATGACTTACAAAATGTAAAAAATTTAGGTATGGATTTATGGGGAGAATTTCCTTGGTTTGTAGACAAAGAATCCATATTTTTCCTTTTAATTCAATTCAAGGATGGTAGCATTATTCTGGACAAACCCTATCCAATCACGAAGGAGGCAATTGAAGCATTTACTAGGTTGTGCAGTGTTGGTGACCTCCTTGGGAAGAAAATAGTGAAATACAAAGAGGTGGAGTAACTTACAAGTATCGACAAAGACCCCCAATCTCTATTGATAAATACCATTTTCAACCCTATAGTACGGTATGTCACTTACGGTATTACTTACAAAAACTATTTCAAAAATCATGAAGGCTCCACTTTGGTTATAGTCGTATATCTTGCGCATAAAATGATGAAGGAAAACTAGCAGTTTGATTTGTGTAGCCTAATTTTGGAAAACCTAATTGAGAATGTATGAATGTCTTTGGTTGAGGGTTACCCTTTCTAGTTTGGGTCTTTTCTTAAATGTTTTGTATTTTAATTTTTGAGTTCGCTATCGACAAAAGAGAATGTTAAGTGGGAATCCAGAATCCCTGTTGGAAAACAAGTTTATAGGTATTTGGAATGTATGGAGGATAAATAAAGTGCATGAAAATTCTACTTCTTATCCTTGCAGAAGGGTTTGTGCTCTGGTGTTCCAATGTCTAGTCAGTTTGAGGAGGGTTCCTCCTCTGGTACAAAGGAATTGGAAGTTTTTATTGGTGGTTCCCCTCTAGAATCTAAAAGGATGAAATTTTTCATAGAATATGTCATCACTATCCCGAAAGAAAAGGACAATGAAGAAGAATCACTGCTTGGACCTAAAACTTTTGATCCAGATGATATTCGTATGATGTTAGATAAATGTGATATGAATAATATTGGTGAAGTGTAGTGTGCATGCCCTCTAGTAGATAGGCTTAAATTCAATGATGCTTTGGTTGAGTATCTGCTCAAGAAGGGTATTGATATTTTAGATGTTTTTGACTCATTACTAGATAATCTAGTAGAAGTTGTTGAAGATAGAATGTTTTTGGAAGGACCTAAAGGACATAAGTTTGAAGCTATGATTGAGAAAATATGTATCAAAGCTAAAAAAAATTTATCTGAACACATTGGTGAGATAAGAAAATGCATTAAGGAGATGTATGACATCTACAAGTATTTTCTCTGGTGGCTTGCAGCAATCGATAACTTTAGAAGTTGAATTGAAGCCATTGAATCTAAGATGAATAGCATTGGAAAGAGTTTTGATTTCTTAAAAGACAAGGATAGAAAATAGAGAATAAGAGTTGGATAATTTCAAGTAGATTTGTTGGATGTTTAGAGACAGAGGGAATATGTGGTGAGAACCTTCTAGCTTGTTAAAGAAAGTGTTGAGGTTTTATTGGATCATCTCTCTAGAATACTTTTTGATGCAGAAGATTATGAACGACAGTGCCTATCTGTGGATTGGTCATCCTCATTTGCATTGTTGACTTTGTTGGATAGCATGTGTACCAGAATGAATTTTGCAGTGTTAGCTTGGAAGAGGATTCTTCCAACTATGTGAGAGAGGTACAAGAAAAAAATTCAGGTGAAAAGTGTTATTTTTACTTGAGTTTTTGAATGTTCAAATTTTTGGCTCTTTCCTTTGATGGAAAAAAGGGGAGAAAAAAGAAAAGAAAAATAAAAACAAGAAGAGATATTGAATTGTTGGAAAAAAGGGGGAGTTTTGGAGTTTTGGAGTCATAGTTTCTTTGTTCGAAATGGGGAGTTGGAATTTATTTGTACATACAATGTCACCATGTACTTACGTTTACATCCAATTTTTGGTCTCCCTTTGTCCTTGATGTCAAAGGGGGAGAGATTGTCATGTAGATGAAGTGAAATGAATGAAGACCTATGTGAAGGCTTATACATTCTTTTGGAACATTTTTCCATCAATGGAAAAGGGGGAGATTGTTGGAAGAATGAAGAATAATGTCTAATTGTGAATAATTTGTGTTGTCATTGATGTCACCATGTTGATTGAGTTGTCAGTTTGATCTAGTACTCTGAACCGGTATGAAGAACTAGTTTAGATCCTCCAATATTTTTTGCCTAGTATTTTGGTCTGCAATCCCCTTCCAATAATCATCATTTCTCATGGTTTTAGGAAAAGGTTTTTGGATCTTGGAAGCCTGTATATTGAGGATCTCATGTGTTCAGGTGCTCATACAGCAAGTTGGCATTACTCTGGTTTTGTATTTTGTTATTAGGTATATCCCTAACTGACCTAATAAATAGTTGGTGGTATAGTGAATTAATTTTGTATTGTGGATGTATGAGAGATCTATCTTAGGTCCAAGCTAACATGATATAGTAGACTACATGAATGAATTATTTTTGGAGAATTTTTGTACTAACTTGGAGTCAATAGTCAATATTTTTGGTGAATAAAGATTGCATCTAATTAGGTCGACCTAATTGATGCTTGCGAATGTATCAGATATATATATATTGGATTGTTTTGAGTTTGAAGATGATGGATCAAATGTGAAGTGCGATTTTAATGTGAAGTATGGTGTGAATGTGAAGCGAAGTGTGTGAAAATGATGAAGTGTGTTAAGTTTGTTTATTGAACATCAAAGGAACTAAACCAACACTTGCTAGGTGTATCTTCATGAGTTCATGTTCTAGCTATAAGCCATTTTTGTTATTGTGATCCTTTTCTAGGTAGTGAGCCTCCTTTGCTTGGACAGTGAGTCCTTTATGTAAGTAGTAAACTTTTTGTATCTGAAAGTGAGTCTCTTTTTGTATCCATTTTTGGAACTACTTTATATAATGAGTTAATCCTCACCATGGTTTTTCCCATTTTGGGTTTTCCACGTAAAAATTTTGATGTTCATGAGTTGTGTGGTTTCATTTTCTATTAGTTTTTTTGCTCATATTTATTGTTATATGCATTCTAATAATTGAACAGTGTTTGTTCAATAAGTTTAAGAATATATTTATTCACCCCCCCTCCCCTTAGTATCTTGGGTATTCAACATTAACTAGTGGTGGTGCTCCTTGGACTATTACTCTTCCCCTTCAGGTAGCTACATTACATTCAGGATTGGTACCTAGTATGGTTACCACATGAATGGTATGATCCTCACAAGGGACATGTCTTAGAATGGTATCCTCAACATAAGAGAAGATGGCTTTATGGTAATCTTGTTCTTTTCCTTTGTTTTTTCCCTAGAATAGTCAAGGATAAGATCCTTGTAAATCTTTAGGTCTTTGTTTCTAGACCAATGTTATATGTCAACATCTCCCTTTTCAATTAGATCTTGCACAATATTCTTAAGTCTTGTGCAGTTTTTGGTGGTGTGTCACTTGATTTTATTGAATTCACTTTGATCGTTCTCATTATACCAAGAGGGTTTCAAGTTAGGTTTTTCATAGTCTTCTTTGTCATTGATCTTGATGAGAATTTTGTTGACTAATTTGTGCATAATCACTTCAGGGATTCTCCTAATGGAGTAAATTTCCTTTGCAGTTGGTCATATTATCTTGGTGGTCTCCTTTCGTTATCTTGTCCTTGATTTTGTTGTTGTTTGTTTGGTTTATTGTTCTTTGGATAATTGAGTCGATTGTCATGTTGATAATTGGGTGGGTTATTCTTTGGATAACCTTGTTGTGTTGTTTGGACTTGATTTTGTAACATATTGGGTGTTTGTGCATTACTTACAACCTTAGCATCAACTACTCCATCATTGGTTACATTCTTGTTTTTTTCCCATATCTTGGGTTTGTCATTTGAAGTAGAAGGTTGATCTTTTGGGTTGTAGAGTTTAATTTTTATAGATTTTAATTTTTCCTCTTGCAACAAGGGCTCTTTCAATAAGTATACCTTTTTCAATATTTTCTTTGAAATTTATTGGGCATAAAATTGTGAGGTTGTAATTGATATTTGGATGTACGTTGGAGATAAAGACATCAACAAGTTGTTTCTCTAGAATGGGCCACTTGATTTTTCTTTCTTTATGTCTCCATCTTTGTAGGTATGAGGCAAGGTATTCTCCTTGACTTTGTTTGATTCTATAGAGGTCAGTGATCATAATGTCCTATTTTATGTTATATGAGAAATGGGTGAAAAAATTATCTGAAAACTCATCAAACATTGTGATACCTAGCAGTAAACAAGAGAACCAGTCTATAGCGGGCCAACTAAGGCTCTGTGGAAAGTCTCATCAAGTAGGTGTCATTTTTTTTAAGTTCCATGCAAGATACTGAAAACTCATGTACATGCTCAATTGGATATCCTTTCCCCTTATACTTGTCAAATTTTGGTGTTTCAAAGCCTTTGGGGAAATGCACCATGGGTATATTTTGATCAAATAGACATGGAAAAATGTCTTGTAGAGTGTATCTCTTTTTAGGCTTTTCAATTTGTATATGTAGTTGCACATTTATGTCATTGTTTGGTGTGCTTGTTTGAGGATGTTGGGTATTGTAGATATGTTGTCGAATGACATTTGTTTGGTCATAAATAGGATATTGTGTAGTCATGGGATTCTGAGGACCATGTTGTGCATAAGGCATGTGAGGTCCTTTTTGTGTATAATAAATGCAAGGTCCTTGTTCTATACCCTAATATTGACCTTCAGGTGTTCCTTAGTACTAATTTTGTGGTCCTCCTTGTTGTTGTTGAGGATTTTGATTTTGGGTTTTTTGAATAAAGTGTTGTCGACTTTGGGTTGTACTTTGATAGTTTGTTTGTGGTACACCATGTTGATATGTGTTTTGTTGAAGGTTACCTTGATGTTGCATTGATGGTATACCTTGTTGTTGTAGATTATGTTGAAGGGTACTTAGGTATTGCGTTGATAGTGTGCCTTGTTGTTGTGAGTGTTGTGAAAGCTTACCTTGATGTTACATTAATGGTATATATTTTTGTTGTGAGTGTTGTTGAATGGTACCTTGGTATTGTGTTGATAGTATGTCTTGTTCTTGTTGATTGTGTTGAAGGTTACCTACTGTAGACATGTAAAAATGACTTGACACCTATCACACAACCTCAAACGGCATCAAACAACATTGAACAACATTGAACAACCTTAAATAATATCAAACGATATGGAACATCATCTTCGATCACCTTGTAACACTTTGAAATGACTTGGAATCATCGTGTTACACTTTGAAATGATTTGGAATCATCTCATAACACTTCAGAATGACTCAGAATCATCCTGGAACATCTTAGAATGACTCAGAATCATCTCGTAACACTTTGAAATGACTCAAAATCATCCTAGAACATCTTGAAATAACTTAGAATCATCTCATAACACTTTGTAATGACTCAAAATCATCCCAAAACATCTCTGGAATGACTCAAAATCATCTTGTATTAGCTCAGAATGACTCAAAATGATCTTGTAACACCTCAGAATGACTCATAATCATCTTGAAACATCTTAGAATGACTCAAAATCATCTCATAACACCTCAAAATGCCTCATAATGACTCGAAATCATCCTGTAACACCTTGGAATGACTCATAATCATCTTGTAACACTTCATAATGACTTAGAATCATCCCAGAACACTTCAGAATGACTCAAAATCATCTTGTAACACCTTGGAATGACTTGAAATCATCTCAAAACATTTTGAAACAACTTGGAATCATCTTGTAACACCTCATAATGACTTGGAATAATCTCGAAACATCTCAGAATAACTCAGAATCATCCCATAATCTCTCAAAACATCTCAAAGTCACCCTGGAACATCTTGAAATTATCCCATAATGTCTCAGATCATTTTGAAATCATACCACATCACAGCACATCACATCACATCAAAACGACATCAAAAACCCTAATTCCTCTATTAATTGAATAATAAAATATTATTTAATTAATTCACTTTTTCATCATTTCGAACAAATTAAATAAATTTAGTTATTTAATAAAGTCCCAAAAACCCTAATTCCTCTATTAATTAAATAAAACAACATTATTTGTTTAATCCACATTTTATCATTTAGACCAATTAAATAAATATCATTTATTTAATAAAGTCCAAATCCCACTTTATTTCATCTTGATTGATTAAATAATGTCAATTATTTAATTACATCGCTAAATCACTATATTCCCCTAAGTGGATTAAATTATTAAATAATAGTTTAATTACGACACTTTCCCTTCAAAATTTGAATAATTAAATCAAACTAATGCAACTTTGTTTGAAAAAGTCAAACTTGATTTGCACATTCAAACTCCAAAAAGGAATTAATTAATTAAATCAGTTAATTCATATTCCTCACCCACTTTCTGATTGAGAAAATTACGATTGCTGACTAAGAAATCTAATTTGTTAACTAATCAGTCTATTTTGTTAACTAAAATATCGCATTCCTAACTAAGCCATGTCACAATCCTGACTAATCAATCTATTTTGTTAACTGATCAATCACATCCTTGACTAGCCAATCTATTTCCCAATCACACAAATTGTGCAATCAACTTTGCATAATTCTCTCATGTCTAAATCCTCTCAACACACTCTAGTTGTTGATCTAGATATTCTTCAAAACAATCTTGATCGTCCATTTCAAATCTCATTTTATATATAACAAACCTCTCTCCTCACAAAGAAGGATCGAAGAATTAGCATACATTGAGCAAAGAATGGTTGTTAAGATCATCCTTGAGAGAGCTTCATCCATTGTCTTCGATCAACCAAACACAACAATCATTCAATCACACTTTGCACATGAACTTTGGAGGCTTTGCTGTGATAAGAGAAATCCAAAATCAAGTGAATACACTCGACTACAGGATGGTAAAATCTATCATTTGTTTTCATTTCAGTTGGTAATCAATAGGTTCTTCATCATGTTTGCAATAGAATAGTTCAATCTTGTATGTGTAGGAGTTTTTAGATTTTAGATTTTAAGCATTTTGGTCGTAGATTAGATTTATTTGTCATATTGTTTCCATGTCCATCTTAGATCATTTAATCTAACGTCCTTCTTCCCCCTCGCACATTCTAGCATGCCCGGTAGGACCCTTGTCCCCTCCTCTAACATTCATTTGAGTCACTTTTGAAGCTGCAAGTCCCATAAATGCTTATGTCAAATTTTCCACACACTTGTCCAAAAGACCTGAGCATCTATCTGAAAATTTTGAGTCCTTATCTGTCAAGAAAACTGCACATTTGTCATAGAATGGCACTTTAATCAAAAGAATTGTGCATATGTCATGGGAATGGTGAATTTCTCTGAAACTAGCATATTTGTATTTTCATAAGTTAGCATTTCTTTACTAGGGTTTTTTAGCACTTGTTTCTAAAATTATGTAGTTGTCTAAAACCTGTGCATTTGTATTTTCTGTTCTGAGCAGTTGTTCTAATAGACAAATGCACAAATCCTACACTCTTGTAATAGTTTTTCTTACTAATTGTTGTTTTATTTTTGGTGCATAAGCAAGAATTGACAAATATGATGCAGGATTCCAATGACTTTAACATGTTTATTGTAGCGAAGACGATCGGTCCCAGTTTTTTAGTTACTTTTAATTAACTTAGGGACTTTCTTTTGGTGCTCTAAAAATGAACAACAACAAAATCACACTTTGATTTTGGTGTTGTTAAAAAGAACAAATTTTAAGCTTTTTTAACTTAGGAACTTTCTTTTGGTCCTTTAAAAATGAACAACAAAAAACTCAGACTTGATTTTGGTGTTGATAAAATGAACAAATTTTAAGCTTCCTAAGTTAGGAAATTTTGTTTGGTGCTCATACAAAGAACATAAGCACTTTAGTTTTGGGCTCTAAAAATGAACACATTCAATGTTTTCATAAGTAGGAACCTTTAATTTTGGTGCATAAAAAAAAGTGAAAATGTTTTTCATTTTGTTGATGCACGCACGTTTCACATTTGTTGACAAAGATAAGACAAGGATTTCCTTTCTTAGAAACACCTATATTGGAGCTCATAAAAATGAACAAATGTTTCTTTATGATATTTCACCATTGCTATATTAATTGCTTGATGTCCTAAACATTTCGTATTTGTGCAAGTTAAAAAGAACTCATTTTTGTTTACTCACAAATTTTTGGGGATAACACCGCTTGAGGTGTTTAAAATGAATCAAATTGCTATGGACTGTTCACTATGTTGGGAATCATTGCCTCAACTTCTAGCTTGAACCTTTGTAAAAGACTTGGCATTTTGCAGCCTTTTCTAGACTTTACCTCCCTACCACTGGGAGTTCTTCAGTTGCTATATCCGTAGTTGGGTGGTGTTACCGCCATACTATGGGGTCTTTGTCTTGAGTTGGTGGTAGCAAGGTTAATTGCGTGATCAGTTTGAAGGTTTACCTCCCTACAAAGGAGGTTGCTCGAAGATGGCACGGTGGCAGTGATGAACGAAGACAGTCAACAAAGATCGCTTGCTGCCACATGGAAATGGCCCTTTGGCCATCTCGCGGTGGCACGGTAACCCTTGGTGGTTAGAGATGATGCTTACCTCCTTATCGTGAAGGTTTGGTGATCAAAGTGCGGTAGCATGGTGGGTTAGATAGTCGGCTCTAGCAGTTACCGCCATATCATGGAGGGTTGACCTGAGCTCAGCGGTGGCGCGATGAAGGTTGAAGATGGGTGGTCAAGTGCCCACTATCATACCACAGTAGCTCCTTTGCTCTGTCATGGTGGTGCAGTATATCTACCACCAAACCACAGAGGCTGAGAAGGAGATTGGTGGTACCGAGGTGACACTTCCATATCGTGGTGTTCTCTTTGGCTCGATGAGGTAGCGCGGTAAGAGGAGTTCAAAATTTGTGTTGACCGATCTGACTTGACTGGAAGTGGTGGATGAATAGGAAGGCTTACATGTGGCAAGTAATCAATGACTGATTGGTCAAAGTTTGAAGCAGTGAAAGCAGTAATTACAAGGCTCAATTCGGTAGGTGATAGGATCTGATTATGGCAAAGAGAATTAATGCCTGGATGGACCGATGTGTGATTACAGGGCGACTTGGTCAGAAGCGATCGAATTTTTCTGTCAGAAGAAAGGTGCATAATAATGGCACCTGATTGGTTGGTAGGTAGAATATGTATGAAAGTCTTGTAACAGTCGGATACATAGGGATAGTCACTAAGGTGATGAAAAAGACAAGTTTTTCATTATATGTTGAAAAGCATTATAACAGTGAAAGTAGTTGAACTGATGTTTGTTACTATGAGTTGATGATTAGAAAGAGATAAATTTGTTAACTTTGTATGTAAGCTTTTACTATAATACAAAGTGATTTCTCTTGGTTTGGTGGGTTTTTTCTTGTAAGGGTTTTCCCACATAAATCTGGTGTTATCTCTATGATTGTTATTTTTAGTTACTCTTGCTCTCTTGTACGTGTTCATCTTAAGTGTTTTAAAGTTTTAAAATTGGTCTTTGCACTGCTATATGGTTTTAGCGTTAGGAAAGCGTTTCTGCACTGTCTGTTTTCCTTTCAAGTGGTATCAGAGCCTAGCCAGTTGTGTTATCCTTGTTAATAAGGCTTGTTTTTTGTGCTAATACTATTCCAATGGGAGTCTTGCAAAGTTAAAACCTAGTTATGTTTGATGGTGAGTACATCAAGAAGAGTAGAGATTGAAAAATTCAATGGCAGAAAATTTGAGTTGTGGAAACTCAAAATAGAAGACTTGCTTGTGGATAGAGACCTTTGGGTTTTTGTGTCTAGAACTATTCCATAAGGTATGAAACAAGAAGATTGGGACCTTGCAGATAGAAAAGAGAGAGGTCTGATAAGACTTAGTCTAGCTGATTTTGTACTCCTAAACTTCCATGAGGAGAAGTGTGCAACTTCATTATGGAAGAATCTTCGTGATATTTATCAAGGAAAGTCTCTAGTAAATAAGTTATTCCTAAGGAAGAATTTGTACTCCTTGAAGATGGAAGAAGGTGCATTTGTTAGAGACCATCTGAACTCATTTAATATGAGTGTTGCTCAGTTGGCATTTGTGGGTGTGAAGATAGATGGGGAGGATCATTGCATGCTCCTATTATGTTCATTACCTGACACTTGGGATCATCTTGTAATGGCTATTGGAACTACAACCACTACTTTCAAGATGGAAGACGTTGTTGCCTCACTGTTGTTTGAAGAGATGTGGAGGAATTCTTCAGAGATGGCCAAAGAGGACCTTGTTGTTTGAGGTAGATCAAAGGAGAAAGGCAAGAATAAGGACAAGAAGTCTAAATCTAAATTTGGAGGGAGATCAATGTCTCTTGGTAAAAATTCCAAGGTGAAATACTGGAATTGTGGGTAACCTGGCCATATCCGAAAGGATTGTAAGGAGAAGAAGAATAATAACTGTTCAGACAATGACTCTTCTCAAAGTGATGTAGTTGCCTTCATTGTAGCCTTGGCAACTCAGGCATCAGATGATATTTGGATTGTTGACTCAGGTGCATTTTTTCACATGACGTCTCATAGAAAGTGGTTCACTAAGTATTAAAAGTATGATGGTGGAAAGGTGTACCTAGAAATTTATTCAACACTAGAGATTATTGGTGGTGGAAGAATCAAAATACAATTCCCTGATGGAAGAATCAAATGGATTAGTGATATACTGCACATACTAGGTTTGGCTCATAACTTACTTTATGTTAGTAAGCTGAATGATGTTGGTGTGTAAGTTTCTTTCTCAAGTAAAGGATGTAAAATGGCTAGAGGTGCCATGGTGCTCACTAAGGGTGTACATACTAGCACTCTATACAAGCTGGATGCATGTCCTATTCAATGTAACAATGTCTCTATAAATTCAAGCAAAGTTGCTCCTGTAGAGAAGGATGATGAAGCTCCTCTGGGTGCAAATGCCTTGGAGGTGAAACTCACAGCTGAGAAAACCATGTTGTGGCATCATAGACTAGGTCACATAGGTGAGAAAGGTTTAAAAACCTTGAAAAATAAAAATCTTGTTGAAGGGTTTGTTGATTGTAACCTTGAGTTCAATTTTTTGTGAACATTGCATATATGGAAAGAAACACCGTGTTTCATTTTATTCAAGTCCTCATAAATCTTTTGGTGTACTGGATTATGTTCATTCTGATGTGTTTGGTCTAGTTAATGTTCCTTTGTTATCGAAGTCTAGATATTATGTTTCTTTTATTGATGACTCTTCGAGAAGGGCCTTTATATACTTTCTTAAGATTAAATCAGAAGTGTTCAATTGATTTAAAGAATTCAAAACTTTGGAAGAAAATGAGACTGGAAAGAAAATTAAATGTTTAAGGACAGATAATGGTGGTGAGTTATGTTCTGCAGCTTTTGAAAGGTACTGTAAAGACCATGGGATTAAAAGGCATAAAACTACACCTTATATTCCACAGCAGAATGGAGTTGCTGAAAGGTTGAATAGAATGTTAATAGAGAGCAAGAAGTATGTTGAGTAGTGTTGGCCTAGAGCAAAATTTTTGGGCTGAGGTTGTGGCTACAGCATGTTACTTGGTAAATCATTCACCTTGTTCTACTCTTTTTGACAAAACACCTTTGGAAGCGTGGTTCGGTAAGAAGCCCTCTCTGAGACATATTTGTTTCTTTGGTTGTGAGGCATATGCATATGTGCCAAATGAGAAAAGATCAAAGTTGGAGAACAAGGTTGTTAAATGTATCTTCATCAGCCATGGTGTCGGTGTGAAGGGATACAAGCTTTGGAAACCTCATACTGAGAAGGTTTTGTATAGCAAAAGTGTAATATTTCATGAGCTGAAACCTTTAGTAGTTGATCCATAGCTAGAGACAGAAAAAGGAGAAAAGAAGAATGATGTAGTTGAGATTCTTCAGACTCCATAAAAAAGAGGACCTACATGGTGTACCTAAAACTGAGGAGATTTCAAGCAGCTTTGAGAGTTCTAAAGATGAAGAACCACAACCACAACCAATAAGAAGGTCTAGATGTGAAAAATGACAACTTGATAGGTATGATTTCTCTATGTTAGATTCAAATTGTGCCTATGCTTTGATTACTAGCACTGATGAGCCTAGGACTATGGAATAATCTATTAGCATGTCTGTTTCAAATTCTTGGTTGGAAGCCATGAATGAAGAAATTGAATCATTGAAGAAAAATGAAACCTAGGATTTGGTACCTTTGCCTGAAGGGCGAAAGCTTGCTGGTTGTAAATGGGTATTTAAGAAGAAGACGTGTCTAGATGGAAGTGTTGAAACATATAAGGAAAGGTTGGTTGCAAAGGGATTTTTCAAGATTGAGGGAATTGATTATGGAGAAATATTTTCCCCTATCGCAACATTGACATCTATCATATTCCTTTTGTCATTGGCAGCAACGTATGACTTAGAGATCGAGCAGATGGATGTGAAGACAACATTTCTCCATAGAGAGCTATAAGAAGAGATTTATATGTCCCAGCTTTAGCACTTCATTGAAAAAGGTAAAGATATTCTGGTCTACAAATTAAAGAAATCTTGGTATGGTTTGATGCACTCTCCTAGAATGTGGTACCAGAAATTTGACACTTTTGTGTTGTCTATGGGATTTTTGAGATCAAAATCTGATCATTGTGTGTATTATAAATCTGAAAATGATCATGTGCTTATTATTACCCTGTATGTGGATGATATGTTGTTCATAGGAAATAGTAAGTCTATGATTTGTGATCTTAAATCTTAGTTGTCTGCAAAGTTTGAAATGAAAGATCTAGGTGCAGCAAGGTATATTCTGGGGATAGAAATAACCAAGGAGAGAATGAGTAGAAAGCTTTGGGTAAGCCAAAGTAAGTATGTTAACACTGTTCTAGAGAGATTTAGTATGAATGATTGCAAGCAACTAGTTGTTCTAGTTATGCAGGGAACGAAGCTATCATTTGAAAACTATCCAAAATCTACTACTGAGATGGAGGACATGACCAAGGTGCCTTATGCAAGTGTTGTTGGAAGTCTAATGTATGCAATAGTCTATAAAAGTCCAGACATTTCCCAAGTAGTGGGGGTTCTGAGTCATTTTATGGAAAATCCAGGAAGGACACATTGGGATGTTGTGAAGAGAGTGTTTAGATATTTAAAGGGCACTTCTGAATATGCTCTGTGTTACCATGGTAACTTGGTTGCATCATAGATAACTCTCAGCATTCATGGATATGTGGACTCTTATTGGGTAGGGGACATTGACAGCAGGAGATCCACTAGTGGATACACTTTCATGTTAAATAGTGGTGCAGTCAGTTCGATGAGCAAGTGATAGGATGTAGTCACTTTGTCCACTATAGAGGTAGAATACATGGCAGCAACACACACCTGCAAAGAATTTGTTTGGTTGAGTCATTTGTGTTCTTATATTGGTTTTATTGCAAGGAATATTACAATTTGTTGTGATAGTTAGAGTGCCATTTATTTGGAAAAGAACCCTACTTTCCATGGCAGGATGAAGCACATTGATGTGTAATATCACTTTGTTAGAGACATGGTGGAGGATGGAAAGGTCTATTTGGAAAAGGTTGACACCTTGAATAATGTTGCAAATGCATTAACGCACCTAGTGAGCATGGACAATTTCAGATGGTACACAGTTTCGATGGGCCTTGGGGCCTATGATAGTCAATAAATTCAAATTCTAGAGGAAGCCAAGAAGTCCGTCAAGTGGGAGCTTGTTGGGAACAGATGCCTCAACTTCTGGCTTGAACCTCTATAAAAGACTTGGTGCTTTGTATCCTTTTTTGGACTTTACCTCCCTACCACTGGGAGTTCTTCAAAGAGGCACGGTAGCATGGTTTATTGCTATACCATGGGCCTCTGTTGCTTTGTTTGTGGTTGGGCGGTGTTACCGCCATACCATGGGGTCTCTCTCTTGAGTTGGTAGGAGTGCGGTTGACTGCACGATTAGTTTGAAGGTTTACCTCCGTACCGTGGAGGTTGCTCAAAGATGGCATAGTGGTCATGGTTACCGAAGATAGTCAATGAAGATCACTTACCGCAACACCACGATGGCCCTTTGGACATGTCACGGTGGTGCGGTAAGCCTTGGCAATCAAATATGATGCTTACCTCCTTACTATGGAGGTTTGGCGGTCAGGGCGAGGTAGCACGGTGGGTTTGATGGTTGGGTCTGAAGATTACCGCCATACCACGAATGATATGAGCTCAGCATTGGCTTGGTGAAGGTGGCAGACGGGTGGTCAAGTGCCCACCACCATACCATCATGGCTCCTTTTCTCTATCGTGGTGGTGTGATATGTCTATCACCAGACCACAGAGGCTGAGAAAGAGATGGGTGGTACCGAGGTGACACTTCCATACCATGGTGGTCTCTTTGGCTCAATGAGGTAGTGTGGTAAGAGGATTTCAGCATTTATGTTGACCAGTCTGACTTGACTGGAAGTGGTGGATGAATAGGAAGGTGACACATGGCAAGTAATCAATGAATGATTTGCCAAATTTTGAGGTGGTGAAAGCATTAACTACAAGGCTCGATTCAGTAGGTGATAGGATTCGATTATGGCAAAGAGAATTAATGCCTTGATGGCCCGATGCGTGATTCTAGGGTGAATTTGTCAGAAGCGATCAAATTTGTCTGTCAAAAGAAAGGTGCATAATAATGGCACCCGATTGGTTGGTTGGTAGAATATGTATGAAATACTTGTAACAGTCGGATACATAGGGATAGTCACTAAGGTGACAAACAAGAAATTTTTTTCATTATATGCTGAAAATAATTGTAACAGTGAAAGTAGTTGAACTGATGTCTATTGTTGTGAGTTGATGATCAAAGAGAGATAAATTTGTTAACTTTGTATGTAAGCTTTTACTATCATACAAAATGATTTCTCTTGGTCTAGTGGGTTTTTTCCCATAAGGGTTTTCCCACGTAAATCTGGTGTTATCTCTGTGATTGTTATTTTTTGTTACTCTTTCTTTCTTGTATGTGTTCATCTTAAGTGTTTTAAAGTTTTAAAACTGGTCTTTGCACTACTCCTCTATGGTTTTAGCATTAGGAAAGCATTTTCACACTGTCTATTTTCCTTTCACACTGTGCATTTATGATTGACAAAGTTAAAGTGTTTTATCTTCTCCCCTCACACCTTTTGGTGATATTGGGTGAGCGAAAAAAAAAAATTGAGCATTGAACTTTACTTTTAAAAGTTTACCTTAAAGAGGGGGCTTTCCTTTAGATACATCCCACGTTGGAGAACTCATTGCAATGTCTCAAAGCACATTTATTGGCGGGCTATATTAAAGGTTGTGAACTCATAAGAAATTAGATTCAAGTTGTGCTAACAATAGACTACACCTAATCCCATACCTTAAGTGGAATGAGAATGGTTAAAGATCCTTAAGTCGCCAGCAGGTGAGTGTCAGATTTTTGTGTTCACAGCTATCACTAAGAACCAAATTATTTTAGAAGCCACCCTATTATCCAAAAACATTCTTTGAATGTGGTGCATCAGAATTTACTTCCAAGAAGTTACTTGCCATCTTCAACTACAGGCCCGCGCCATAAGTTAAATGTAAAATCGTCTCTTCAGAGCATGAGGAAAGCCTATCTAAGAGAATGGTGTCTATCCCCTAGGGTTTTAATTGCTAGTTTATGTTAAGCTTGGCCCATTACATTCAAAAAATTTGACATCAAATTTTTTATTTGATTTAAAGAAAAAGAATACTTTCAAAACAAACATTGAACGAGATGGTTAAACCACAAACCCTTTGATTTAGTGCACACTTGTGAGAGAAGCCTTATGTTTGCACCCCTTTGAAAGGATCTTTCCTTAAAGGTTTCTGAACATTTTGGCTTTGATTTCAAGGTACATTAATCAAAGTAAACATTTGGTAACTATGGCTTGGGTGTTGTGATTTCACAACCTAATTTATAGAAATGAAGGTCACATAAGTCTAAGCTTGTTGAGTCAATCCAAGTGTTGTCTTATCACTTACCATACTTCAAAACATGGAGAAAATTTTGACAAAGGGTTGTTCACAAAATCATTGTTTGAACCAAAAAAAATGGAAAGAAAAAAGGGTAGATAGTCCCACATCCATTATTTCCATCCTACCTATTTGAAATCAAAGTCAAACAAACCATTAAGGTCATTCCTACACTCAAACATCCATTATATTAATAGTTACTTGGGACTCACATATAGTACAAGTAGACTTTCTTGCAACATATCCTCTAGACAAGGAAGTGGAATGTAGACTTTAGTTCTTCAACATTTTTATTTCCAAGTAGTGTCATCCAAAACAAAACTCAAACCCTAGTGTCTTGAGCTTCACAACAACCATCCCAATAAACCCCACCAAACTTTATGATCATTTGGCAACCAACTGCCCCAGTTCAACAACCAGATCTTGTAGCACTGATCCTTCAACCTAGTCTCACATATATTGAAGGTGAACAAACAAACATCATAAGCAGCTTGAGAACTTTCATTTTTTAGAAGAATGAAACTGTTGCAAAGACGATTGTCGCTACACCAAAATATTGACATGTTAATAACTGATACAACTGCTAGATTTAATCAAGATCCAAGATCCATAGGAGGTGGTTAAACCATTTCATGAAGCCCAAGAATCATGCTATCCCACACCAAGGATACCAAGGGAGACATCTTGCAACAATCTCCCCCAGTGCAAGTGAGTGGTTTGAACCTATGACTTTGGCTCTGATACCAATTGTTGCAAAGACAGTTGGCATTTCCCCAAAAGCTCAACCTGTTAATGCCTGATACAACCATTGGATTTATACAAGATCCAAGATACACAGGAGGTGGTAAATTGATGTCACAAATCCCGAGCGTCGCATTGGCCCACATCGAAGAGACCAAGGGAGACACCTTACAATAGAAACACCTTGCTAGTTTCTCACCGCATCAATTTTCTTAGAGGAAGAGGAAGAGAAAGCTGACATAGCAGTAGAGAGAGACCCATATTACCACCACCTACATGGCAATAATTATCCCATTCATGATCTCATGTAAGGTCAAGATCCCTAAGGTAAAGACCACAGGTCGTCATTTTAGACTCGGGCATCTAAGTGTGAAAGCTCTCAAAAAACACCTTTGGGGACTTCACAAAACCAGAACTAGGTTGGTATATAACTTCTACAAACGAGCTTCCAGAAACAATCCAAACTTGTATTCCTTCTACTATTTTTAGAATCCGGGTTTCTTCCAACAGTTCCAATATCTTACATAATCTATAAGGAAAGATCAGGTTTTAGAATTTGTGTCAACTAGTTATTCCCTTCATGATGTCACACCAAGTCAATATCCCTAAGGTAAAATCCACAGGTTGTCATTCCAGACTTAGGCATCTAAGTCCAAAGGCTCTCAATAAACACCTCTTAGCGCTACATAAAAATAGAAACAAATTGGTAGAAAACTTCTATAGATGTGCTTCCAAGGATATTTTAGAGTTATATATGTTCTTTGGTCAAAATCGTGGTCTTTTCCATGATATTGAACTTCTCTAGAGGAAAGAACCATATTTACACCAATTTTAGGACATCAGGTCTTTAGAATTCAAGTCAACTAGAGGGTACACCACTTTCCCATAGGAGACCCAAGTTTTTTTTGACAACCATGAGATCACAACATAGGAAAAACATGGAATCCAACAAGAATACCACTAGTATCCCACAAATGAATGCCATGAATGATGAAAGTATCCCATGGGGCTATAAGCCAAGTGACCTTGAAACTCCCCATAAGAGACTAGTATACAAAGACACTTTCACTGAGGAAATAAGCCACAAACAGAAGGAGGTTATGGAACAAGGTAACCAGGACTCAAACTAAGTGATTATAGAGGAGGTAAATGATGAATAATAGATAAACGAGGAAGAACGGTTTAAACATTCTAATAACCCCAATGTTTTCAAACTAATGGATAGGTTGTTAAGAAAGGACCCAAACTCCTATTTCTTCAAACTAGCACAAAGTGGTGCTAAGTTACCCATGGATTTCAATGTAGAAGATTTCAAATACCCCAATATTATTCCCTTAGGGGGGAAAATCGATTGTGAGACAAATAACCCAACCTCCAAAGAGGCCAAATATGCCACCCATGTTCTCACAAAATAGTGATCAACCCAAAGAGAACCCCTTGTTCAAAAAACCAACTTAGGTTGAACAAGAAGCAATAGCATAAATGTACCAAGGGGGACAATCTCAATATATACCTCAGAATTCCTCCAACATTGACCCTTCCCAGAATAACCAATATCTTCAACAGGGTGGAACACAATTCCCCCCTTAGAATAACCAATATCTTCAATAGGGTGGAAGATAAGGCCCCCCTCATAACACCTAGTACCTTCAATAAGGTGGAACACAAAATCCTCCTTAGAACAACCAGCAATACTATCAACAAGGTGTCCTACCAATGCATCATCAAGGTAATCTTTATTTTAGTCCTACTTAACAAGGTGTACCATAGAGCACCCTCAATCAGTCATCCCAACAACAATGTGTCCCACTAATGCATCATCAAGGTAACCTTTAGTTTAGTCCTACCAAGGAGGGTGTGCCATAGAGTTCCCTCAATCAGTCATCCCAACAACAAGGTGTCTCGCCAATGCATCATCAGGCTAACCTTAATCAGGGTGTGCCACAGAGTGCCCTTGATCAGTTGTCCCAACAACAAGGTGTCCCACCAACGCATCATCAGGGTAACCTTCATTTTAATCCTACCCAACAGGGTGTGCCACAGAGTACCCTTGATCAATCATCCCAACAATAAGGTTTCCCACCAACGCATCATCAAGGTAACCTTCAGTTTAGTCCTACCCAACAGGGTGTCCTATAGAGCACCCTAATTCAGTCACCCCAACAAAAAGGTGTCCAGCCAATGCATCATTAGGGAATCCTTTTGTATGTTTCACCCCCACAATAAGGAGTTAACCCTCCTTATACACAAAAAGGAATCAACCCTCCTTACATCCCATATAGCAATCAAGGATTTGTACCTTCACTATACCTGATTTATAACCAAAACCTGATAGGACAACAAGGTTATTACACGTAGGGTTTGCAAACACATGTGCCAAAAATAGAGATGGAACTAAAGCTAGATGTTGTCACCCAAAAAATATCAGATATGCAGATAGGAAAACAAAAGAAGACCTACAAAATGCAAAAAATTTGTTCATTCTCATTCGATCATTCCATCACGGCACTACCCTTTCCAAAAAAAATTGAGATACCCAGATTCGAAAGAAAGTACAAAGGAGTAGTAGATCTGGTAGAGCATGTAAGAGACTTCTCAATATCAAGTATGGAGGTATAGAATAAAGATTTCAATCTCACGAGGCTCTTTCTATGCATCCTTACAGGTCATGTTATGGAGTGGTTCACTCGTCTGCAACCTGAAATCAAAACTTTTGATGAGTTGTCTAGCAAATTTATAACCCACTTCTCATTTAACATAAAACAAGATGTCACCATCATGATTTTTTCCATGATCTAATAGAAACCAGGAGAGTCTTTCACCTCCTACTTTCAAAGATGGAGACACAAAGCGAGTTGGTGCAAATGGCCCATTCCAGACAAGGAGTTGGTGGATATATTCATCACAAATTTTTTCCATGAAATAAACTATCAACTCACTATGCTATATCCTATAGACTTTGAAGAAACAATAAAAAATGGGTTACATATTGAGAGATCTCTCATAGCAAGAGGAAACTTAAATACAAAGAACTCAAAAGATAATCCCTCTAGCTCAAATGACAAACCCAAAATTTGGGCTAAAAACAAGAATGTTACAAATGATGGAGTGGTATATGCTAGAGCAGTGTGGAATGCATAGAACACAAATCAGAATAAACCACAGGTGGCACAAACAAACTACCTATCCCAAGAACAATCAGGTTTTAAACCAACAGACAAATCAAGGAGGGAAAAAGAGGCAATATAATCAACCTAGGAGGCAATTTATTGTATTAGGTGAGTCACTTGAGACCATCATGTGCAAACTAGTACAATAGAACCTCATCAAAATAAATGGCCACCCAAATTATGAGGAACCTAGCTTTAAGACACCATGGTGCAATGAGAAAGACTTGTCTGATTTCCATATGATCAAAGGATATACGACTAACAATTGCATGCACCTCAAACATATCATCCAGGACTTAATAGACAAAGGGTAGGTAGAAATTGATCATCGGCCTGGAAATAAGGACCTACAAATATACTCAAACCCAATCCCAAACCATAATAAGAGGAATGATAAATGAAAGGGACAAGAATACCATAATGCTAATTACACATACGTTGATATAGTTTTGGGAACCCTCTCACAAGTTGATGACAATAGGGAAAATATAGTAATGATTAGAGGAGGAGATAACAACTAAAATGTAACCACCCACCATGGAAGAGTTAAAATACAAGGAGCGCCTCCCAAACCCACAGTCAAGTCATCAAGTGACTACAGCATTATGGAATAGTTAAAGAAGACACCTGCCCTCATCTCAATACTAGAATTGTTAAATTTGTCACCTATACATAAGGATACTTTGGAAAAAGATTTGGAAATGTCATTCCCTAATTACCTTGATCCCAATCAATTCCAATCCATGATTGGAAAAATCACTGTAAGTAATCATTCAGTATTTTCAGAGAAATATTTACCACAAAGAACATTCCACAATCAAGCTCTGTACATAGAGGTTGGTGTCCATAAAACCAGAGTCAAAAGATTTTTGATAGATAATGGTGCAGGTTTAAACATTTGTACCTTAAAATTCATAAAATAGGTGGGGTATTATGATGATGTGATTGAAAAAGGCAAGAGTATCACCATAAGGGAAAGTATGATGACTTAGAGAGAAATTTTGAAGGGACAATCAAGTTGTCGGTACAGATAGGACCAACTGTAATAGAAACTACTTGTCAAGTACTGGATCTTGAGTTACCATAAAACCTACTCCTGAGACACCCTTGGATCCATGCATTACAATTAGTCCCTTCCACTTTCCATCAATGTCTAAAGTTTCCACATGAAGGAAACAAAGTAACACTATATGTCGATCCTGAACCTTTCCATTTTTGTGTGAAGTTGAAGGAAAAATATAATAAAATCCAACATGTGCCTAGCAATGTTATAGCCTTCCACTCCTTTTCTTATGTCAAACCTTCTATGCTTCCATCAACCTCCACCAAAAACACATCATTTAAACAACCCAAAGTAGAAGCCAAGATCAAAGTACTTGACAAAGGCAATGGGCACTACCATTTTAACCAAGCATTCTGCATTGGCATGCTCCCACCAACACTTAGAGTATATGGAGGTCCAAAAGAGATCAAGATAGTACAAATGATTGTCAAACCTGTTATTTTTACTAAATGGGAGACATGAAAGATGAAATATTTGAGGAGGACCTTTCTGTTGAATCTCTATTGTGCTAATTTGTCCTTGATGACAATTTGTACTATAGTCTGGCATCTTGCTGATGGTTTACTCAGTTGATATTCTTTTCTAATTGGCATATTTACTTAACTTTGGATACTATATATGGTGGCATTGATATCTTGACTCCATGTGCAGATCTTGGTTGAGGTACTCTGGTTACAGATTCTTTGTTCTATTGATCAGGTTGCTTTTTAGTTTTAAGAAAACCCTATCGAGTTTCCTTAATCAACTGATAATGGTTAATGGTATGTGAATTTAACATGCAAAATTAGTCTTCACTATACCTCATAAGTCATTGGAAATTATTTGGCATTGGCACATTATATAGCATTAAATATAACAAGGTGGCAATCAGAATTGATATTTTTGGATATCTTTTAGCATTAAAAATGTTTGGCACACTAGGAATGCATATTATATTGCATTTGGGTTAATGATAGCAAATGCTCAAGGCTTAAAAGCCGATAGCCAATATAAAGCTTGTCTTTGGTAAGCCCATGGACGTCTTACCATGGTACCGCTGACAATTAAGATGGAAACTGTGGTAGTGCAGTGAAAACGGTTAGTGATAAGCAAGATAGCTACCGCTACATTGTGGGCTGTCAGAAGGGAAACCATGGTAGTGCAGTGAAAGCGGCTAGCAGCATGCAAGATAGCTACCGCTATACCGTAGGCTGTCAGAAGAGTAACCATGGTAGCATAGTGGAAATGATTAGCGATATGCAAGGAGCTATTGTTATAGCGCGAGTAGTCTGATTGGAGACTACGGTTGAGTGGTAAGGAGGTAGATGTCAAATAATGTCGGTCAGCATGCAAGTCATTGATCTTGGATTACAAAGAGTATTATGAGTTTTTAATTTATTAATCACTCTCCTTTTGGACTCCAAATGCTATCATACTTTGTAAAGTTTTTCAGTTTGCTTGGTTTGGAAGTTTAGGTCAAAATTTTATTTCTCTTGTTCGAGGTTTTGGAACCCTATTCTTGCCGCCTCCATGGAATCTATCTCTCATTCGTTTCACTATGTAATTGACTATTTTTCTGAAACTCTTAGACAGCAAATGGGGAAGCTTGAAAGGCCATCACCATGGTTGTTTCTCTTGTCAGGTTCTTGGCATCAAGAGAATGCTCGAAATAGCAATGTGGCATAGGTTGCTTAGCTACTCTATAGATCCAGTAAATTGCTCATGGAAAATTATATTCTGGTCTTCTCAGGTATTCTTTCTTTTTTCTTAACAGATTCATTACTTCTCAGGCAAGGTTATTTTGAGTTAAGTTTTCTATGAAAAATGGAAAGTGGAAAATGTCTATTTCTTTCATGATTAGATCTAAAATGCATGATTTCGGTTATGGAAGCATTGTTCTTTCAATTAATTCTTTTTGCAGTAGTTTTTTAGTGGCCATTATTTGAAAATTACATGCATGCCTTGATGCTATTTGGTTAAAGCACTATTTGTGTAGGCTGCTTGAGAGGACAGTTTTTCAATCTGCCTTCTATTTTGCACAATGCTTGAGTACTCCTATTAGAAGACCTTATTCATATTGATCCTTCTCTCATGATCACGGTGTCATCTGGCACTATTGCTCCCAAGTAGTATGGTAACCTGATAATCATCTTTTCTTTATTCTCTGAAATAGAAAAATGAGCAGTTGTTGTAACCTTCCTTAAATGTAATGATGAAATTTGTAATTAGAAGAAAACAGAGAGATTAGGGCTTTAATATTAAGGAAAAATAAAAAGAGAAACAACAGGGTTAACTGTTTTGAAGAGTATCATGTAAGATTGATGAAAAAAAGAGTGTGAAAAAAAAAATAAGGACACACCACTGATAATACAGTTTGATGGGAAGTTGTATTAAGACTATATTTAGATTTTCCTTAAGTTGTCTTAAGGCTTGATAATGGGTGGAACTCTAAAGTGTCATGATTGACATTTGAGAATTCTACACATTATCTGTCAAGAGGCACTTGACATAAATCATGGAAACAGAGAGATCCTATATATCATTGTATGTTCTATTGAAAAACAGAAAAGGATTTGGTGCTCCTTGATATTGGTGTCTCTAAAAAGAGGGGTTGGTGCTCAAAAATCAGCCTATGAGGCATTGACAAAAATGATTATTGAAATGAAATCCTGAAAAAGGCAACAGATTCAGGAGTGGTTTTTCTACCCTAGGAGGGTTTTCCACTTGGCATATCTTGTGTCTATTTGAGTTTTTGTGGTTCATTTGGTTCAGTCCTTTATTGCTTTAAAATTTTATGTATCACTATTCTCATTTCAATTTATGTGATTGCATTTAATACATGAATGATTATATCATTGATAAATGAGAGCATATATTTGGTTTACTTTAGTTTCAGTTAAATTTGGTAAAGAAGTTAATAACACTGATTCACCCCCTCTCAAAGTATTTTCACTCCAACAATTGGTATCAGAGCCTAAAGTCCTCTAATAGGTCTTTCCAACCTAGGATTGATTCTAGACTTTGAGTCTATTCAAAATTTCTCAAGCTCATGAAGGTACCTCCATTACTAGAGCTCCATTATTTGATGGAACTAATTATGTATTCTGGAAAATCAAAATGGAGACTTATTTAACTTCTATTGACCTCGATGTCCGGAGCATAGTATTGTCTGGGTACACTATACTAGCTACTTTGCCTACTACTTCTGATGAAAAGAAAATATATTAAACCAATGCAAGAGAAAAACATGCTCTTCTTTGTGCTTTGACTAAATATGTCTTCATAGAAGTCATGCACTTCAATTTTGCTAGGTAAATCTGGACTAAACTTGAAACTATCTATCAAGGAAATGAAAAGGTAAAATAGTCTAAAGTCCTCACTTTAAAACACCAATTTAAAGATTTAAAAATGAGGGATGATGAAAAAGTATCTGACTACTTTTTGAGAGTTGATGAAATAGTCAATGCCATGAAGGGTCTACGAGAAGAAGTCAAGGAATTTGATGTTGTAACCAAGGTCATCAGAACCTTACCAACAAAATTTAAGCTAAGGTAGCTACTCTAGAAGAGAAGAAACATTTTATCTAGCTTACCCTTGATAGCCTACAAGGCACTCTGACTTCCTATGAAATGAGGATTAGTAAAAAAAACACCACTACAAAAGAAACAACATTTAATGTTGAAAGGAAAGAAAGGGATGAGCTCACTGAATCAAAATTTTTTGATTCTAAAGAATCCCACTTTGTGAGGAAACTCAAAAAGGGTTCTGGAAAGTATAAGGGAAAACTTCCCTTCAAATTCTTTAACTGTGGAAAAATAGGCCACTTTTTTGCAAAGTGCCCCTATGGTGACACAAACAGTGATAACGAAAAATTTTGAAAAACTTGCTAAGAAAAAGGCCTATAGACCCAAACAGAAATTCAATTTCAAAAAGAATAAAATCCTATTCAGCAAAAATGAAACAGACTCTGAATCTTAAGATTCTTTTGATGAAGAGGATGAAAATCTATTCATGGCTGAAATCATTCAGCAAGATGAAACTAACAGCAATGATGCTGAAGATGGTGAAGTGGATTATTAAGGAGAACTAAAATGTGCTCTAAAAGAGCTGAGGAAACTTAAAAAACAGATGTGTGCTCAAGAATGGAATACTGCTCAAGATACTTCACAAGAGCAACTCATAAATCTCGAGATAGTCTCATTAAAAACTCAACTTGAAGAATGTCTTCGTATTGGCATAAGTTTTAAAGATCAAGAGATTCAAAAACTTGAACATGAGATTGTAGATTTTAGAAAGACCATTGATAAATATGAGAGCACTCTTAAACTAAATGACATGCTCAGTAAACAAAAACTAAACAATGATAAAACTAGTATTGGTTTTGTGAAAGGTGAATGTTCAAATAACAGTGCAAAGGATAATGTTGTTACTGGAAAAAAAAATCCTTAACTCAAACATCTTGATTTTGACAAGGATCATGTTCATCCTTTTAGGAGCAACAGAATGGCTTATAACTCCTACCCTTTCTTTTATGGGTATTGTTACTTCTGTAATAAATTTGGTCACAAGGTGAACTCTTGCAGATTTATAAATTCTAGAACTACTAGATTTGGCTTTAGGCAGAATCATGGTTTTGCAAGATAGATTAGATGTTTCACGTGCAAGTCTTTGGGTCATTCTGCTAAGAAATGTAATCTTGATCAATAGAATAAACATCTGAAAACTATCAAGGTTTGGAAACCCAAAGTTTTCAACAACATAGAATAGACTATGCTAGTTCAAACTGCCTTCCACTCCAAGAAAAAGGACTTATGGAACTTGGATAGTGGTTGTTCAAACCACATGACTAGTGATAAAGAAAAATTTACTAATCTAGAAGACTATGTTGGTGGATATGTAAAGTTTTGAGACAACTTTGGAATTCAAATCAAAGGTAGAGGTTCTCTTTTTTTGAATGAAGACACTCCTATTTGTAATGTATATTATGTAGAAGGATTAAAACATAACCTTCTGAGTGTCAGTCAAATCTGTGGCAGTGGCTATCAAGTCTTGTTCACTTCACAGGGGTGTGAAATCAAAAACAAGATTGGAAAAGCTATTCCTACTAGAAGAAGGACTAAGGGAAATGTCTACAATTTACTTGACACTTCTAGAAACGAAAAAAATCAAGGTATGTGCTTAATGAGTCATGTTGAATAAATTTGGTCGTGGCACAAGAGACTAGGTCATATTAATTTTGACAATATGGTTAGAATTAGTAAAAATCAGAATGTAAGAGGTCTGCCTACTCTGAAAAAGCCTAATAATGTAGTATGCAAGGAATGTCTCAAAGGAAAGCAAACTAAGGTGAGATTTAAATCCAAGGAACATTCCTCTACTAAACCTCTGCAAATTTTTCATACTGACTTATGTGGTCCTACAAGGACTAGATCTATCAATGGTGATAAATATTTCATGCTATTTGTTGATGACTACTCTCGTATGGTATGGGTTACCTTTCTCAATAATAAATCAGAAGCTTTTGAATGTTTTAAAGTCTTTAGGAAAATGGTAGAAAGAGAGTCGGATTTAAAATTGAAATGTCTAAGATCTTACAAAGGTGGTGAATTCACCTCACAATAATTCATTGACTACTATGAAAGACATGGCATAAAAAGACAGTATGTTGTTGCCAGAACACCTCAACAGAATGGGGTAGTTGAGAGAAAGAACAGGACTATAAAAAAGATGTCAAGAACTATGTTGAATGAAGCAAATCTGCCAAACATGTACTGGAAAGAAGTTGTCCATATAGCTGTCTACATTTTGAATAGAGTTCAGATCAGAGTGAAATCAAATTCACTCCATATGAACTGTGGTATGGTAAATCTACTTCAATTAAATATTTTAGAATATTTGGCTGCAAATATTTTATCAAGAGAGACGATGATAACTTAGGCAGTTTTCAATCTAAGAGAGATGAAGGTATCTTCTTAGGATACTCTACTCATAGCAAAGCCTTTAAATTCTTTAACAATAGGCTGAATAAAATTTGTTGAATCTGTAAATGTCAAATTTGATGAAAATCTTCTTTTAGATGTTGAACCTGTGCAGGATGATGAGGAGGAAGAATTTAAACTTAATATAAATACTGAAGGCTGTGAAATAGAGAAGCCTAAAACAAAATCAGCAAGTCCTAAACTAGCTAAAGAAAAATTTGAAGATGCTGAAATCAGCTCTGAAAAATGTGTAACTAAAACTCCTTCAAAATCTCTTGCTAGAAACCATCCTAAAGATTTGATTATAGGAGATAAATCAGCAGGAGTTCAAACAAGGAAAAGAACAGTTAACTATGATGAAAAAGCTCACATAGCTGAGCTCACTGCTTTTTGTTTAATCACTCAGTTTGAGCCCAAAAAATTTGATGAAGCTCTAACTAATGAATGCTGGCTTAATGCAATGTAGGATGAAATCAATCAAATTGAGAAAAATCAGACTTGGGAGCTTGTCCCAAGACCGGATGACAAAAATTTCATAGGTGGTAAATGGATTTTTAGAAACAAACATGATGAAAGTGGCCATTTTGTTCGCAACAAGGCTAGATATGTCTGCAAAGGATATGCTCAGCAAGAAGGTATTGACTTCGGTGAAACCTTTGCACCTATTGCTAGGCTTGAATCAATTAGAATTTTCTTGGAATATTTTGTTTTCAAAAATTTTACTATATATCAAATGGATGTAAAAACTACCTTTCTGAATGGGTACTTAGAAGAAGAAGTTTACATAGAATAGCCTGAAGGGTTTACTTGTAAAAACAAACCCAATCATGTCTACAGGCTGAAAAAGGCTCTATATGGCCTAAAACAAGCTCCTAGAGCTTGGTACTCCAGATTGGACAGTCACTTACTATCAAAAGGTTTCATTAGAGGAGGAGTAGACAGTAATTTGTATATTAAAATTGAGGGGTCTGATATTCTTGTTGTTGAAATTTATGTTGATGACACCATTTTTGGTTGCAGTAATATTGCCTTGAGTGAAAAATTCTCACAGATTATGGAATCTGAATTTGAAATGTCTATGTTGGGAGAACTGTCCTTCTTCTTAGGTCTTTAAGTTTCACAACTTGAATCTGGTATCTTTCTATCTCAAACAAGATATGCAAGAGAAATGTTAAAAAGTCTCAAATGGATGAATGTCATCCAGTTAGCACTCCAATGGCTATAGGCTATAAACTTAGCAAGGTTGATGACTCTCCTGATGTCAACCCAACTGATTATAGGTCAATGATAGGTAGCCTATTATATCTAACAGCCTCAAGACCTAACATAATGAAATTTTTTTGCATGGTTGCTCGATTTCAGGCATCTCCTAAGGAATCCCACATCAATGTTGTTAGAAGGATTCTTAAATATGTACAAGGCACAATTGATTATGGGCTTTGGTATCCCAGAAGAAATGATTTCTCATTAGTGGCATATACTGATTCTAACTAGGTAGGTTGTCTGGATGATAAGAAAAGCACCAGTGGTGATGCTTTCTTTCTTGGTGATCGTTTAGTGGCTTGGCACAGCAAAAAACAAGAATATGTTTCACTCTCTACTGCTAAAGCATAATATATTGCTTTCACTTCTTGTTGTACTTAGGTAATATGGATGTCATAGACATTATCTGACATGGGTATTGAAATCCCTAAATCTATTTCTATTATGTGTGATAATACTAGTGCAATCAATATCTCAAAAAATCCTATAATGAACTCTCACACTAAACACATTGCTATTAAGTTTCATTTTCTTCATGAAAAGGTGTTGGCTAATGAGGTTTCTATGCAATATGTTCCTACACAAGCACAGTTTGCTGACATTTTTACAAAACCATTGGCTAAATATTTTTTTGAAAGACTTAGTTCTAGATTGGGAGTTGTCTCTCAATCTCAGTTATCTTAATCAGTCTATCCTGGTGATAGGGGGAGTTGGTTAGCTCAACCTGCAGCTCATACTTTTCTACTCAAAGGTTACATCTACAGTTTATTATAATTTCACAGTTGTTTTTGGTTTATCTATGTTGACTTCCCTTTATCCTTGTGACAAAAAGGGGGAGAACTATGAGCATTCGGTTCTAGTAGTATATTTTGGCTTGGTGGCTCAGTTTTTTCCATCAAGGACAAAGGGGGAGCTTGTTGAATCTCTATTGTGCTAAGTTGTCCTTGATGACAATTTTCACTATATTCTAGCATCTTGGTGATGGTTTACTCAGTTGATCTACTTTTCTAATTGGCATATTTACTTCACTTTGGATACTATATATGGTGGCATTGATATCTTGACTCCGTGTGCAGATCTTGGTTGAGGTACTCTGGTTACAAGTTCTTTGTTCTATTGATCAGGTTGCTTTACAGTTTTAAGAAACCCTATCGAGTTTCCTTAATCAACTAATAATGGTTAATGGTATGTGAATTTAACATGCAAAATTATTCTTCACTATACCTCATAAGTCATTGGACATTATTTGGTATTGGCATATTATATAGCATTAAATATAACAAGGTGGCAATCGGAATTGATATTTTTGGATATATTTTGGAATTAAAAATATTTGGAACACTAGGAATGCATATTATATTGCATTTGGGTTAATGATAGCAAATTCTCAAGGCTTAAAAGCCGACAACTGGTATAAAGCTTGTCTTTGGTAAGGTCGCGGATGTCTTACCATGGTACCACTGACAGTTAATATGGAAACCGTGGTAGTGCAATGAAAATGGTTAGTGGCAAGCAAGACATCTACCACTACACCGTGAGTTGTTAGAAGGGAAACCGCGGTAGTGCAGTGAAAGCGGCTAGCGGCATGCAAGATAGCTACCACTATACCATGTGATGTCAAAAGAGTAACCACGATTTCATGGTGGAAATGGCTAGCAGTATGCAAGGAGCTACCGCTATACCGCGAGTAGTCTGAAGGGAGATCGGGGTTGAGCGGTAAGGAAGTAGATGTCAAATAATGCTTGTCGGCATGCAAGTCATTAATCTTGGATTTCAAAGAGTATTATGAGTTTTTGATTTATTAATCACTGTCCTTTCGGACTCCAAATGCTATCATACTTTGCAAAGGTTTTCGGTTTACTTGGTTTGGAATTTTAGGTCAAAAAAAAATTCTCTTGTTCGAGGGTTTGGAACCCTATTCTTGCCACCTCCATGGAATCTATCTCTCAATCATTTCACTGTGTAATCGACTATTTTTCTGCAACTCTTGGACAACGAATGGGGAAGCTTGAAAGGCCATCACCATGGTCATTTCTCTTGTCAGGTTCTTGGCATCGGGTGAATGCTCAAAATAGCAATGTGGCACGGGTTGCTTAGCTACTCTGCAGATCTAGTAAATTGCTCATGGAAAATTCTATTCTAGTCTTCTCATGTATTCTTTCAGTTTTCTTAATAGATCCATTACTTCTCAGGAAAGGCTATTTCGAGTTAAGTTTTCTATGCAAAAAAGAAAAGGGGAAAATATCTATTCCTTTCATGATTAGATCTAAAATGCATGGTTTTGGTTATGGAAGCATTGTTCTTTCAATTACTTCTTTTTGTAGCAGTTTTTCAGTGGCCATTATTTAAAATTACATGCATGCCTTGAATTTTTTTGGTTAAAGCACTATTTGTGCAGGTTGCTTGAGAGGACATTTTTTCAGTCTGTCTTCTATATTTACACAATGCTTGAGTACTCTTGTTAGAAGACCTTATTCAGATTGATCCTTCTCTCATGATCACGATATCATCTGGCACTGTTGCTCCCAAGTAGTATGGTAACCTGATAATCATCTTTGCTTTATTCTCTGAAATAGAAAAATGAGCAACTGTTGTAACCTTCCTTGAATATAATGATGAAATATGTAATCAAAAGAAAACAGAGAGATTAGGGCTTTAATATTAAGGAAAAACAAAAAGAGAAACAATAGGGTTGACTGTTTTGAAGAGTATCATGTAAGATTGGTGAAAAAAAGAGTGTGAAAAAAAAATAAGGACATGCCACTGATAATATAGTTTGATGGGAAGTTGTATTAAGACTGTAACTAGATTTTCCTCAAGTTTTCTTAAGGCCTGATAATGGGTGGAACTCTAAAGTGTCACAATTGACATTTGAGAATTTTACACATTGTCTGTCAAGAGGCACTTGATAGAAATCAGGGAAACATAGAGATCATATGTATCATTGTATGTTCTATTGAAAAATAGAAAAGGGGTTGGAGCTCCTTGAGATTGGTGTCTCTAAAAAGAGGGGTTGGTGCTTAGAAATGAAAGCCTGAAAAAGGAAAAAGATTCATGAGTGGTTTTTCTACCCCAGGAGGGTTTTCCACTCGGCATATCTTGTGTCTATTTGAGTTTTTGTGATTCATTTGGTTCAGTGCTTTATTGCTTTAAAATGTTATGTTTCACTATTCTCGTTTCAATTTATGTGATTGCATTCAATACATGAATGATTCTATCATTGATAAATGAGAGCATATATCTGGTTTACTTCAGTTTCAATTAAATTTGGTAAAGAATTTAATAACACTGATTCACTCCCCCCCCTCTCAGTGTATTTTCATTCCAACACTTTCATCCATGATATACAAGGAGAACCAAATAAAACCCAAAAATCCACAACCCATTTTAATTGATCCTAACACTAAGGGGTATCGATTAGTCAAAAAAATGGGATACAATGGAATAGGTGGCCTAGGGATACACAAACAAGGCTGATCAAAGCCTATTATAGTGGAATAGAGATAGAAGAATATGGGGCTAGGTTATAAACCAAAAGACATGGTAAACTTGACAAACCTCTTGGAAGAAATGAGAAACTTTTGCTAGCATTAAGGCATTGGATATCTACCATGTCATAGACAATGAATTACCCATTAAAGACTTATTCAACAACTTTAGAATTGATATTTTCCCTCTCTAGTAAATGGAAACCATTCCCAAAATCTATTACCATTTTGATACGGACTCTAACGAATATGAATTAGATTCTCCTTCCTTCGTCATAGGATATGATTCCCTCGACTCTAGTAATGATGACCTAGGTACCCAGTGGGAAAAAGACACTAGAGCCATATTAACCATTTCACCTACTTTTGTAAGCTTTGTAGACCAAGATGATAGTCTCCCACTCTATTATCCATAACTCATAGATTGAGATCAACAACAACATGCGCTTGTTCTGGATCAATTCCAGAATGATGAGATGATTGCAGAGTTCATGGGGCTTTGAATAGACATACCAGCAAGAGATCACAAAGTAGGTTTTTTCATGGAACTAGAACAAGAGGCATACTTTGGTGGAGAGATTGAATTTTCTAGTTGCAAAAATGAAAGAAAAAACATAAAGATATGATCCCCTAGAGAAAACCACACTGTGGCTCTATCGGATCCAGAAAAGAGAAAAATAAAGGATGCATCTAAGGGTGAAAACCTCCTAGAGGCACCCGAGGATGGAGGATTCAATCTCCCTGTATCTGAATATCAAGAAAGATCAACACTCCTTATAGAAGAAATGGAATCCATAAATTTTGGTACAGCAAAGGACCCAAAGATAACATACCATGCAGCAAAACTTGATCTTGAAGAGAAAGAAAATTCCATAGGATTCATCAACGAGAGAAAGGTAAACTTTTCTTGGACCTATGTTGACATGCCTAGACTAGATCCAGCATTAGTGGTGCATCATCTAGTCATCCTCCCTAGAGTGAAGCCTATCAAACAAAAACTCAAAAATATTCATCCCCAAATAGCATTATTGGTGAAGGTAGAACTAAAGAAGTTACTAGATGTGGGTTTCATTAGACCCATCAACTATCCACAATGGATATCAAACCTAGTACCAGTGTCCAAACCTATTAGGAGCATAAGGATATGTATAGACTTAATGGACTTGAACAAGACTTGTCCAAAAGATGACTTTCCATTACCAAGAATTGACATGATAGTAGATCTAAAAACAAGGCATGAGATGCTTTCATTGATGGATGGTTTCTTAGGATACAACCAGATAAATATCTCTCTAGATGACCAACACAAAACAGCATTCACTTGTGCTTGGGGAACTTTCTGTTGGAATGTGATGCCTTTTGGTCTGAAGAATGTAGGAGCAACCTATCAAAGAGAGATTAAGACCATATTCCATGATGTGCTACATGCAATCATGGATGACTATGTGGATGAAATCCTAGAAAATTCAATCAAGCGGATAGATCACTTGACAAACCTGGCAAGGGTATTTGATTGATTGGAACAGTAAAATCTAAGACTCAACCCTAAGAAATGTGTGTTTGGGGTAACCTCTGCAAAGATATTAGGGTACATAGTGTAAATAATAGGGATAGAGGTGGATCCTGCCAAGTTAAAAGCTATAATGGAAATGCCTCCACCAAAGACACTCAAATAACTAAGGAGCCTACAAGGGAAGCTACAATCAATCATGTGATTTATCGCACAACTAGCAGACAAATGTCACCCTTTCACTCATCTTCTCCACAAGGACATCACCTTCAAATAGGATGGGAGATGTGACCAGGCATTCCAACAAGTCAAGGTGTATCTACCTAGTTGTCTTGTACTCATGCCACTAATTCTAGAAAAGAAGATGATACTTTATGTGTCTACCACACAAGCAGCATTGAGATCTCTCCTAGCATAGCTAGATGCTAACAATAAAGAAAGGGTGATATAATATATCAGTAGAACACTAGTGAGATATGAATTAAACTATTCACCCATTGAAATATCCTGTCTCTCAGTCCTTTTTTCAACACAAAAGTTGAGACATTCAATCTTAAACAAAAAAGGGAAACTAATATCAAAGGTCGACCCACTCAAATATTTACTAGCAAAAGAAACCTTAACAGGTCAAATAGCCAAATTGGGTGATGATTCTGAGTGAATTTGATATAAAATACATATACAAGAGAGCTATAAAAGTATAGTTCATAGTAGACCAATTGGCCAAAGCACCCATAGATGATCATAAACCTCTCACAGTGGATTTTCCAGATGAGAGTGTCTTGATGATAGAATAGACAGGCCAGTGGACTCTATACATTGATGGGTCCCATAATCAACATGGTTCAAGAGTAGGAATATTATTTCTCACACCATAGGGAGATAGTATACCCAAATACTATAGGATTGCATTCCCCTATACAAATAGCATATCAGAATATGAAGCTCTTATCACAAGGCTCAAAATGGTGATTGAATGGAGAATAAAAGAGCTACATGTCTTTGGAGATTCCCAGCTAGTAATCAGACAGGTGAATGATGAGTACCAAAAAAAAGATGAAAAATTACTACCATACAAAAGAATGGTGGATAGCTTCAAGTAGTTCTTCATCAAAATAACCTTTGAACAAGTTCCTCAGTAAACAACAGAGCTACTAATGCAATGGAAATGATAGGCTCACTACTTGTATTCCTTGGAATATGCCTAAATATGAATTCCTCATGGAACAACTATTGGTGCCAGCATTCGACATCCTAGAATCAAAAATGGTATGTGTTGTTGTTGTTCCTAACTCCCCATGGTACCAAGATACTTTTTGCTATATCTATAATGGTATCATACCAGCTAACTTAACAACTACTCAGAAGAAAACCTTCACCTATAGGACCTCCCATTTTATTATCCTAGGAGAAACCTTATACCGTTGTAGCCTAGATGGTATGTTACTTAGGTTCCTTAATGCAGAAGAAGTAAAAACAGCCTTACAAGAGGTCCATGAAGGTATTTGTGGATCCCACTCTAGTGGACCTAACTTAGTCCAAAAGCTACTCAGAGAAGGATATTATTGGTCTTCCATGAAGCAAGCTTGCATTCAACATGCTAGAAGGTAACGAGAATGTCAGCAACATAGTGATCTAGTTCATGTACCAGCACAAGAGTTGAGACCATCACAACACCATGGCCTTTTTCACAATGGGGATTAGACTTGGTAGGTAAGATATCATCAGCTTCATCCAACAGGAAGAAATTCATTATCACCGCAATAGAATACTTCACAAAATGGATAGAGGAAATTCTATTAACCTATATCACTGGAAAACAGATATCAAAATTCATTTTGAATTATCTCATTTATCGATATAGAATCCCACAAATAATTATAATAGACAATGGCACCCCATTTAGGAATTAGGATGTCCAAGAACTCTATTCCAAGTTCTCTATCCAAAATAGGTTTTCTACACCCTACTATCCTCAAGGAAATGGTTAGGCAGAGGCATCAAATAAAACAATCCTAAAAATATTGAAAAATATTGTCAATGATGTTGGTCGTGATTGGAATTTATAGCTAAACCCATCCTTATGGGCTTATGGAGCCAGCATCTACACACCTACTGGTGCCACACCATTTTCCTTGGTCTACGAATCAAAAGCAATGTTACCTATCGAATTCAAAATCCCCTCATTGCAAGTCTCACTAAAAGGAATGGTAAGAAATGAAGAATATAGGGTATCTAAATTGAATGAATTAGAGCTCCTAGATGAAAGGTGTTTGAGTGTGTTAAACCATCTATAGGTTTATTAGAATTGGCTCAAACAAACCTATGACAAGAGAATACAAGTTATGGCTCTTGGGAATATTAGTTGGCTACTCCTGAAGGAGAACCTCTAGCTAAACCATTGAATAGCATCCACCTCAAAAATTTCTATACATGAAATGTGTCAGAATACCCCAAGAAAAAGGGTAAAAATCCAAAAAAATGAAAAAATACAAAAAAAAATCAAAAATCAAGAAAAATATTAAAGAGAAATAAACCATTCTTTGAGTGAAAACCACTTTGTGGTGATCCTAGAACAAGTACCATAGTGAAAACCTGGTAAACAGGCGCTATGCATGATAGAACATACATTATTATCTGTCAACACTTTTTCACAGCATCCACCAATCCATTTCATAAATCATTTGTCCAACCATGGCTTGTCACTGATTAGGGTAAGTCATTTTATTGGGGGGAACTTCTTGAAGCTAGTCATAATCTATATCTAGTAAAATTCAATCAAGGTCATATAACAAAAAAATTCAAAAAAACTACAAAACAATAAAGATAAAAAACATGTGGAAAAAATCAAAACAAAACAACATCATTGGATTATTCCTTCATTCAAATAGTCTAAGATATCAACATTTGCTTGAACCTCATAGCTAGTTCAAGTGAATTTCACACAAAATATCCTCTAGACACATAAATAGGATATCAATCCATGATATTGATGTTGTTTACCCAAAAATAGTTCATTCTTTGAGTCAAATGGTCAAACTACGCGGTCTCTTCATGTACAACATAGGAAATTCTTTTAGCCCCCGAGACCCTAGGTCAATCCCCTTAGGTTTCCAACATGCTTTATTTCTCCTAGTCAAAAAATAAAAAATCCAAAAACCATTCACAAAACAAAAAATGTTAAACCAAGCAAACTATGAGCCTTTGTGTGGACAACATAGGCAAGGCTTATCTTTGATGAGCCCTTGAGGCCCTAGGTTAGTCCCCTAAAAACAAAATAAAAAATAGCATCATAAAACTTAGAAAATCAAAAAAAGACTCATCCCATCATCAAACATCTACAATACACATTTCATCCATAATAAACAAAACCGACCCAATCACCTTTTCACAAAACAAACAAACAAAGCAAAGCAAACATCAATAGATATAACTTTCAAGAAATAACAATCGCATAATAGTTAACTATAAAACAAATGAAAACAATGCTAAAAGTATCAACTACCTATCTTCTTAAACAAGTCCCGACAACATCCTAAGATATGCTTTAACGGATTTGTTCCTATGATAGACATGATCAACAACGGATAATAGCCCCACCCTAAACAGATATGGAAATTCATAATGCAACTTTATTTTTATCTTTTTTTGGTCTTACTTATGTGGTTTATTCTATTGACTCATTCCCAAGATCTCTCAAGGATGTCCATAAGGATTTAGAGAAGAAAGAATGAGGGAAATTGAGTGTCATTTTGATTTGTTGTTTGTAAGATATGTTTGTAATATTACCATGGCGAATACTTTCTTTATTGAGTATGGAAGTTGTATTAAAATAGTTTGTGAAGGAGTTACATGTTAGATGTTCTATACCTCTCTGTGTGATTGGTCTGAAATGTTTTTCATGCAATCTCCCCTATACTTTAAACAAAGTTTATGTATGTCTGGTATGAAAAAAGATACTCTTTGTTTGTAGAGTCAAATTCCATGCAATAGATACAAAGTCACCTTGTTAATTCATACCCTGGTACATCGTATCTATTTGCTACATCAAAAATGATATTCAAATAGAGAACTATCTAAAGTGAAGCAAAGTTACATCATCAATTCTATCCATCATCATATTTCTACTAACTAACAAACATCATCATATTTCTTCTAATTAACATCATTTTTCTATCTATCATCATATTTCTTCAAATTAATATCATTTTTCTATCTATCATCATAATTCTTCTAATTAACAATCATCTTGCATTACACGTCATCAGTACCATATCCATTCTACATCCACAAATGATATCAATACATATCATGATGATAATAAAACCAATTAAAAACATCATGTAGCATGTATGGGGAATTTATCTATCAACATCCATCACATCATAAAAATGAGACAAAGTATGATTCCTTCATCTATTTCACATCCATACATCAAAAAAGCACAAAAATACATATAAACATACATCATCATATATCACCATCACATAAACATACAATGAGGCTGAATCGAATAAGGTATATCTAATATATATATCATCATCAAAAAGGAATATGTCATAAGTGTGATAGGAAAGTATAAAATAATAACATATATACGAGGTCTCAACTAGACCAATGAATATGTATAACACACATGTCTACAAAATGCCTCTGCACCATGAAACAAAATGAAGATCAGATATCAAAAATGGTAAAACCCTAGTAGGATGGAAAAAACACTACTGAAAACCAAAATTATTTGGTTGTTTCACAGAATGATCACCTACACCGGCACCAACACTCCCACCACCGCCGCTCACAACACTAGGCTCCCCAAACCGTGGATGTCAAGAGGCCCTAGGAATGGTAGCGTCATATAAATTTTGATAATAGGTAGATGCTTATAGATACCTATCTCGCTCACCTAGCATACCATCATGCTATGTCCAAAGAGTATCTCTCTCTACTATCAATATCAGTACTTGAGCCTCTGTAGCATGTCATCTACTAATATTACTCTCTCAATTTTCCTAAAGAGAATCTCTCTCTACTATTAGTAATACTACTTGAGCCTCTGCCACATGCAATCTACCAATTGCACTATCTCGCTTAGCCCTCATAGTATCTTGTTCAACCCTCAGAGTATCTACCAAAGCCTCCTCAGCATGTCACTATGCAATCTCTGCATCTCTATCCAAAGTCATTTGGTCTAGCAACAAATCAACATCCCTAGCTGGTGGAGGAGGATCTGGAATTTGTCTCTGATCCTATGCACGAGGCACCCCCTCATCCTAAATATCCTTTGCCTCATCACATTGATCTCAACCCAACTGCTTTGCAATAACCTATCATGCCATCTCTGCCCACAATAGGATCACCTCTAGAATCAGTAAGCCTCAAAGGCCTATGTCATGTCCACCACTCCTCATAATCACGAGTAGTACCTATATCTACCACTCCAACTGGCCAACCCCAACCAACTAGGGCAAGTGTTACAAACTCAAAAATAACAGTATCTGCATCAACCTGAATACCCCATACACAGACCTCCCGACAAGTCTAACCAAATCGAGCCTCATATGCATCAAGAATTTTCCCCTGTCTCTCACCAAACTGATGACAGACTCGATCAAGTAGATAAAGCTCTATCAGAGATGATGCACGACCAAGCAACCAATAGATCTATCGGTAATACACAATCTAGTCTGCATCCTCTAGCCAAACCTCGCAACTCATGTAAGGTCTCCACACAAAACCAAGTATCTCATCAAACACACGATGCCAATAATGCAAGTCCCCAGGAAAAGTGTAGTGCATAAAATCCCCATAACAATAATAGTATGGATCACTCAGAGAATGATCCTGAATCCCACCAATACAAGTCACTGTAATATGCTCCCACACCCAAACATGCAAAAGGGATACACTTGCAGACAATGACCTCCCGCCCCAATACACCACCTCATGCATATCTCGGTAAATATGGGCAAGAAAATAGGCACCCCGAGCATATCTCATACCATTTTCTAGAATACTCTCAATACATACACCCCAACCCACTTTAAACTGTCAACCTCATCTATCGAGAATAACTAACCCCGATACCAAGCTGCAAAGGATAAGAACGATAGAGTTTGTGTTGTCTGAAAAATCAAATAAATCGATCTCTACATCATGAACATCCACATGTGTCGCTCCTAAAAAACATTGCATAGCATGAGCACCTCATTGAATCCGGTATGTAACAAGCTAACCATGAATAGGAAGATGAAGAATCCTCCACACATCCTCCAAAGTAATGGTTGCCTCCCTGGTAGGCAAATGAAAAGAGGACGTCTCAGAGTTCCACCTCTCCACAAGAGTGGTCAACATCGTCGTATGGATTTTGATAGGAGACATGTAACAAATATGATGCAAACCCACTACATCAATAAATTCCCCCTCCAATGCACCGAACTGGGCAATTGGATCAAACAAATGATGAGGATGTCTCTCTCTTGTCATAAGTGGTCAAAGATTCACCTGCAAACAATATAAACCAAGACGTTAGGGTATCACTCTAAAGAAGAAAATAAACACAAAATGACATTTATGATGATAAACAGACACAAGCTAGGGTTTTGAACACAAGCAAGGTGACAAACAACATGTTTAACGATAAATGGAAAAAGCTAGGGTTTAACTCTAAACAAGAAAAGAAACACAAAATGGCACATGCTAGGTGACAAATGACAGTTAAGATGATAAAAAAACATAAGCAAGGGTTTTAGCGCACAAATATGATGATAAATGATATTCATGATGGTAAACAGACACATGCTAGGGTTTAGAATAAAGCTAAGAGGAAAATGATAGACAAAGAGTCAATTACTAGGTTTTGGGACAAATGCTCAACAGAAGCTAGACAAAAGTGTTAGTTTAGGACAAAAGCACAGTTTTAGGACAATTGCACAGAAATTTGGGTGTAGTTTCCTAAAAAAAGTGCAATTTTAGGAAAACTACATAGTTTTTGAATAGAAACACAAAAAACACCTAACAAATGCACCAAAATTGAGACAAATGCACAAGAATCTCAAAAAGGTACATACCAGGCCATCGATGCCTGAAGGCCATCTATACTCTCGAAAGAGCTTAGAACGATGTGGGGCAACCTTGAATCTCAAAATTCACCCTCAACAACTGACAGAATGTAGAATCCATAGACAAGAATTAGCAAAAGGAACCAAGCACAAATGACCCAATTTGAAGACAAATTGCCTATAAAACACCTCAAGGAAACCCTAATTACACTTAGAGAATCTTCCTACTTTCAAATTAGAAGCTCTAAAAGAGAAATGATGCACATTAACATAGAATATTTCATCTGAAAACATTGAAACGACAATACAATAGTGTCAAGAGCCTGACCTCAAAGCTTGAAATTTTCGGTCAACCTCTCGAGGGGGCAACATAGAGTCCTACCATCATTCCACTAAACACTGGGGCATAGTGGGGCATAATTTTTTTTTCAAAAACTTAATCTTAAAAATAGAATCTTTGAAATAAACCAACCAGTACTTTGTATCAAAGAGGGGAAAAATGTAGACATTTAAAAATGATTTGACACCTATCACACAACCTCGAACGGAATCAAATAGCATTGAACGGCATAAAACAACAGTAAACAACATTGAAAAACCTCAAACAACATCAAACAATATGGAACATCATCTTTGATCACCCCGTAACACTTTGGAATGACTTGAAATCATCTCGTAACACTTTGGAATGACTCATAATCATCCCGAAGCATCTCAGAATGACTTGAAATCATCTTGTAACACTTAAGAATGACTTGGAATCATCTCAAAACATCTCAAAATGACTCAGAATCATCTTGTAACACCTCAGAATGACTTGAAATCATCGTGAAACATCTCAGAATGACTCAAAATCATCCCATAACACCTTGAAATGACTTGGAATCATCTTGTAACACCTCGAAATAACTCGAAATCATCTTGGAACATCTCAAAATGACTCAAAATCATCTCGTAACACCTTGAAATGACTCGAAACATCACAAAATGACTCAGAATCATCCTGTAACACCTTAGAATGACTCAAAATCATCTCGTAACACTTTGGAATGACTCAGAATCATCTCATAAAACCTAGAAATGACTCGAAACCATCTCAAAACATCTCCGAACAATTTAGAATCATCCCATAACACCTCGAAATGACTCGGAATCATCTTGAAACATCTCAGAACAACTCGAAATCATCTCATAATGTCTCCAAACATCTCAAAATCACCTCTAACATCTCATAATTATCCCATAATGTCTCAATCTTGAAATCATACCACATCACACCACATCGCATCACATCAAAACGATATCAAAAACCCTAATTCCTCTATTAATTGAATAATATAACATTATTTAATTAATTCACTTTTTCATCATTTCGGACAAATTAAATAAATTTAGTTATTTAATAAAGTCCCAAAAACCCGAATTCCTCTATTAATTAAATAAAATAATATTATTTGATTAATTCACATTTCATCATTTCAACCAATTAAATAAATCTCATTTATTTAATAAACTCCTAATCCCACTTTATTTCATCCTCATTGATTAAATAACACCAATTATTTAATTACATCGCTAAATCACTATATTCCCCTAAGTGGATTAAATTATTAAATAATAATTTAATTATGACACTTTCCCTTCGAAATTTGAATAATTAAATCAAGCTATTCAAATCAATTATCAAAAATCAAATCAAACTAATGCAACTTTGTTTGCAAAATTCAAATTTGATTCGCACATTCAAAATCCAAAAAGGAATTAATTAATTAAATCAATTAATTCATATTCTTCACCCACTTTTTGATTAAGCAAATTATGATTGTTGACTAAGCAATCTAATTTGTTAACTAATCAATCTATTTTGTTAACTAAAACATCACATTCCTAACTAATCCATCACAATTCTAACTAATCAAGCTATTTTGTTAACTGATCAGTCACATCCCTGATTGGCCAATCTATTTCCCAATCACACAAATTGTGCAATCAAGTTTGCACAATTATATCATGTTAAATCCTCTCAACACACTCTGACCATTGATCTAGATATTCTTCAAAATGATCTTGATCGTCCATTTCAAATCTCATTTTCTATATAACAAACATCTCTCCTTACAAATAAGGATTAGAGAATTCACATATATTGAGAAATGAGGTATTGTCAAGATCATCCTTGAGAGAGCTTCATCCATTGTCTTCGATCAACCAAACACAACAAGCATTCATCCACACTTTGCATACGAACGTTGGAGGCTTTGTTGTGATAAGAGAAATCCAACATCAAGTGAATGCACTCCACTATGGGATGGTAAAATCTATCTTTTGTTTTCATTTCATTTGGTAATTAGTAGGTTCCTCGTCATGTTTGCAATAGAATAGTTCAATCTCATATGTGTAGAAATTTTTAGATTCGATATTTTAAGAATTTTGGTTGTACATTAGATTTATTTTTCAGATTGCTTCCATTTTCGTCTTGGATCATTTAATCTAACGTCCTTCTTCCCCCTCGCACACCTACATAGTTCATTGATGGTAGACCTTGTGGTTGATTTTGTGGAAGGTTACCTAAGTAGTTTGTTGATGGTACACCTTGTTGTGGTTTATTTTGTTGAAGGTTTCCTTGGTAGTTTGTTGATGGAACAATTTGTTGTGGTTGATGTTTTGGAAGGTTACCTAAGTAGTTTGTTGATGGTACACCTTGTTTTGGTTGTTGTGATGATTGCCCTTGTTGATTTTGTACATTGTTAGAAGGGTCAATGTAGGAAATGTGTCGGGGCATGTACTACACTTATGATGGGTTACAACCTTGTTGGTACATTGGAATATTTCCCATTTTTTTCATAATATTATGTTGTGGCATGTTTTAGGATGTCTTTCCTTGATAATGTTGTACCACATATGCTTGTTCAATTTGGGATGATTTCTTAAACAATTGGTTATCCATGGGTTGTGTTCGATCATTTTTTATGAAAATAATGGTGGTATGTTGGTATTCACAGTTGGTTTTAGAATTTTTCTAACTCCTATTTGATCTCCAAGTGGAATAAGGTTTCGATCTTTTAGTATGTCCACGTTGAATTCAATTAGTAGTTTTGCACCACTTTGTGCTAGTGTGAGGAAATATGATTTAGTGTTTCTTTCAAGAATCTTTTCCATGAGTTTTTGCATCTTAGGTTCTTAGGAGTATTCTAATAGCCTCTCCTTAGTGACTTCCTCATCACTATTGTATTCTTCTATGATCATGCCATTTGGATCTGGATTTTGATTGTCTATCAATCATGTTTTGGTGTCTAAGGTGTACTTCCTCATCACTTGGTGGTTGGTTTGGTGTTGCTTTGAAGGAAGGTTCCTTTGGAGGATTTGTAAGGTCACTTGGTTTGTACCCCCATGGGTTGGTTTCCTCATTAGTGATTTTGGTTTTTGGTTCACTTGAGCTACTCTTGTTTGCTTCCATCTTTTTTTGTCTTGGAATCTCATGGTTGTCGTAAACAATTTCGAGAGCTTGGGAAATTATTGTGATCACTTAACTATGGAATGGAATGGAATGGAATGGAATGGTTTTTGTTTTTTGGGATTTTCTGTTTAAAGGTGTTTTTGGTAAAGCTAATATTATCTATTGCCATGTGGGAGGTGGTAATACTAGCCTTCTAGACACAAGATCATCTTTTCATTTGTCTTTGTCTAGGATATTAGTTGTGTTTCTCCATTGAGTTGATATTTCCTTTTTATCAAATATGGAGCTTCTTAAACTACTAACAATGTCCATTTTTTCACCTTAAATTTGCATGAAATTTGGTTGTATGAAAGATGTAGTGAGATTTGGTTGTTAAACGGGAGTAGTAGGATGCCAAATGGTCATAAGGTGAGTGATTTTGGTGAATGTTTTTGAAAATGATGCTAACATTGTTTTAGGGTTAGAAGGCGGATATCTAATAGTAAAATGGAAATTTGATCAATAAAACAGAGAAATAAAACACACAAAAAATTATATCAGAAACAAGACAACACATAGAATTTAACGTGGTTCACCCAATCCAAGCTACATCCACAAAACCGCAGCCATCCAATGATTTTATTATCCAATACAAAACATATTACAATCTCACAAATAATACCACACTACAACTCTCCCAACTTCTTATTACAATATTTTTAGAAACTTCTAGAATTATGGTTCTATAAAGTCAGTTTTTTCCTTTTTCGGTGATGAAGTGATAAAGTAGGAAAAATAAATTTCTTGAGGGCTACCAGCCCCAAACCCTAGAGAGGATACATGAAGCGTGTACAATATAGCATTATTAGTCACCATATACCAATAATCTCCCACTTGGAGACTGATTAAGCTCTACAACCAACACAATCTCCCACTTGGAGACTGATCCTAGACGACACCGTTGCACTTAAAACTCCCACTGGAAATAAGCACCTTGGATCTTGCTATCTATTATAATTTTAATTATGAAGACCAACCAAAGCTGAAGAGGATCTCATCTTGTCCCTTGTCACTACCTTTGTGAACATATCTGCTAGATTTCCATTTGTGTGTATCTTTTCCAGCTTTACTTGTCCATCCTCCAACACTAATCAAATAAAATGATATCTCAACTGTACGTGTTTGGTTTTGGAGTGCAAGGCGAAATTATTTACAAAATGTATAGCACTTTGGCTATCTGTAAACAAGTGATTTTAAGCTTATTTTTTTCCCAACTCTTCCATGAAAATTTTCATCCATGTCATCTCCTTTGTTTCCTCTATTGTAGTAACATACTCTTCCTTCGTGGTGGATAAAGCAACCACCTTTTGCAATCAATAAATCCAACTCATTGTTGTCCCACCAACTATAAATACATAACCTATGGTACTTTGCTTCGTATATATATCCCTTGCCAAATTTGAGTCAACATAGCCTTTTAAATCAATATTAGAGCCCCCAAAACATAAACATATATTGGATGTACCTCTCAAGTACATTAGAATCCATTTTACTACATTTCGATGCTCAAATCCAGGATTACTCATATACCTACTAAGAACTCCTATGACATGTGTAATATCTAGTCTTTTGCATACCATGGCATACATTAAACTGCCTACAGTTGAAGCATATGGTACCTTCAACATTTTTTCTTCCTCCTCTTGTGTCTTTAGACACATATCCTTAACCAATTTGACATTACTAGGTAAAGGTGTACTGACAAATTTTGCATTCTCCATATGAAATCTTTGCAACACCTTTTCAACTTAATCAGCTTGAGATAAAAACAATTTTCTATTTTTCCTATCTCTTGTAATCTTCATACCAAGTATTTGTTTTTTGCCCCCAGATCCTTCATAGAAAATGAATTTTCTAAATTTTGTTTGAACTCCTTTATGTGATCCATGTTAGACCCCACTGCAAGCATATCATCAACATATAAACATAAAATAATGTAGCTATCTTAATCTAAGCTCTTAAAGTAAACACAATGATCTAAATTACACCTGTTGTAGCCTTACTCAGCCATAAAACTATCAAATTTAATATACCATTATCAAGGTGCTTGCTTCAAGCCATATAATTTTTTCTTCAATCTACACACTAGTTTCTCCTTACCTTTGACCTCAAATCCTTGTGGTTATTCCATATATTTCCTCTTCCAAAACACCATGGAGAAAGGTTGTTTTAACATCAAGTTGTTCTAAATGCAAATATTTAGCAGCCACAATACTTAAAACAGTATGAATATAAGTCATTTTTAACGGCTAGAGAAAATATTTCATCAAAATCAATACCCTTTTTCTATGTAAATCCCTTTACAACTAATCTAGCTTTAAATATTTTCTTACCTACATCCTCCTCTTTCAGCCTATAAATCCATTTGTTTGGTAAGACCTTTTTACCAATAGGAAACTTTCATAATTCCCAAGTCTAATTTTTCAGCAAGCAGTCCATTTCTTCTTCCATTCCATGCTCCCACTAAACCTTGGTATCCACCTACATAGCTTCATCATAACATTCCGGTTCACCAACATCAGTTAATAAAATAGAATACAAAGAGGGAGAAAATATTTTTGAAGGTCTACTTCAATGATAACTTTAAGAAAACCCCTCAAAAAAATATATAAAATCCTCGCGAATCTTTTATGTTTTTTAGGAAAAACTATTAATTTCTATTGGCGAATCTTTCCCTTTATTTGAAAAAAATATTAATCTTATTGGCGATTTTTTCACATCACTAAAATGTTGTAGAAAATTTTGGCGAATCTTGAAAATAATAGGAAAATGCATTAGTTGTGATGGAAAATCTATCCAATCTAAAAATAATTATGATAGAAAAGTAGGGGCCCGAGGGTGAAAACTATCGATGGGTTTAAGGGGTAGACTATAATATTCACATACCACCATTGAATTAAAATATAATGACCTTCATTGTATTATACAAGATAAAATGTACCTATGATCTATAATTCTCATGGGATTCAAAAATTTCCTTTAGTTCATTGATCTAACAACCCCTATTGTACTCTAGGAGGTAAAATGTACCCACAATCTATAATGCTCATGAAACCTAAAATTGTGGGCCCTAGAACATCATAGATCATGGGTACATTTTATCTAATGGAATACAACAAGGGGCATTAGATTATATTATAAATTAATGGTGGAAACTAAATATTAGAAATATGGTCCTAAAGAAACTAATAATTATGATATACTATTGGTGAATTAATATAGATTTCTACTAAAATTTATAAAATTTAGGCAAATTTGATCTAATCATTGTGGCAATTTTTTGAGTTAAATTTTTTAATAAAATAAATTCTTCGGTGATTTAAATAATAATATAATAAAATTTAATAAACATATGATGATTCAAGTCACATTATACCTCAAACTATTAGCCAATTTTGGATTCCAAAATTTCAACCATTAGCCAATTGGTGAATATTAGCCATTAAAAAAACCATTGGTCTACTTATCCTTGAATATCGTCTAACATTCACGAGAGTTTGTGGTATTTGTTGTTGTTGTTGTAGAGCATGAGGAACCACTGGAACATTATTTTTTGGAGTATCATATGACACTTCATAATCATTTTCTTTCTTCTCATGTTGTTGCAATTGATCTTTGTACAACACTTTCTCATTGAAAATGACATCCTTGCTTCTCATATTTTTTTTATTTTCAAAATCCCAAATCCTATAACCAAATTCATCAATTCCATATCCAACAAATATACATTTCTTTGATTTTTCATCAAGCTTGGTTCTATTTTCATAATATATACATGCAAATGCTTCACAACCGAAGGTTTTGAGAAAAGAATAACTCACCTTCTTACCTACCCATGCATCCTTTGGAATACCACAATCCAAAGGATTAGAGAGACATCTATTAATTAAATAAATAGCAGTGTTTTTAGCCTCTACCCACATGTTAAAGGCAGCCTAGCATGCAATCTCATAGTCTATGCACACTCCATTATTGTTCTATTCATGTGCTCAGCCACTCCATTTTCTTGTTGAGTCCTTGGAACCATTTTTTTCCTATGAATACCATTAGAGGAACAATAATATTCAAACTCTTTGTTGTAATACTCACAACCATTATCAAATCTAAGATATTTTAACTTTTTACCTGTCTCATTCTCAACTTAGCATCTCCATTTTTTAAGAGTTTCAAATACATCCACTACAGGATTTGACCCCAATTTCAGATGGCCTTTCGTCGGAATCTCGACGAAACATTGTCGGCCGGCCGACGATTAACAGAAGTCAGTGTCATCACTCAAATTTCGTCTACATCTCGATGGGCTACAAAACATCGACCTCACGATGCACGCTCATCAGAACCATGATGCCAACTTCATCGATCGCACGATGAACAGTGCCCAGATGACGGGAGGCATACCTTCGCCAAACCATCAGATTAACAATATACATCCATCGCCATTACGACACAAATTCAATGTATTGGCAATATAATTGAGAGATCAATATTTTTATAGTGATCAAAATTGCCTGAGAAGATATTTTGGGAGGACTGGATTTTTGTCTCAGCGATAACTTTTCATCATCGAGATACACATCTTGTCTCTTCGACAAAGCATGAGGGAAGCATATCGGCAAGACATATATTATCAGAGTAAGTTCCGAAGGTCTACCCGAGCAGCTATATGATGCCAATAAGATTACATTAGCAGGAGTCTTGGAGACATAATTTAAATTGAAATAGCGACAGAAGTTCATCGAACGAGTGATGAAATAGGCAAGTCATTACAGCGAAACTTTGTCAGATAGATTGTAAATTTGTCGAACGTTTTCGCAGTTCGTCGTATATTCGACGAGAAAGTGCACTTTTTAAAAAAAACCTATTCATTGAAAGATCAAGACTATTACAACGATCAAAATTGTCTAAGAAGATATATCGGGAGGACTGGTTTTTTGTCTCAGCAATAAATTTTCATCAGAGTAAGTTCTGAATGTCTACCCAAGTAGCTATATGACACCGATAAGCTTACTTCGGCATGAGTCTTGGTGACATAATTTAGATTGAAATAGAGACAGAAGTTCATCGAACGAGCGACGAAATAGGCAAGCCATTACGGCAAAACTTCGTCAGATACATTGCAAATTCGTCGGACGCTTTTTGAGGTTTGTCATAAAATCGACGAGAAAGTGCACTATTTTTTAAAAAACCTATTCGTTGAAATGTAGGCATATCAATGAAAGATGAAGACTATTACAGCGATCAAAATTGCCTGAGAAGATATATCGAGAGGACTAGTTTTCTGTCTCAGCGATAACTTTTCATCAGCGAGATACACATATTGTCTTATCGAGGGAAGCATATCGGCAAGACATATATCATCGGAGTAATTTTCTGAAGGTCTACCCGACTAGCTATATGACGCCGATAAGATTACATCGGCAGGAGTCTTGGCGACATAGTTTAGATTGAAATAGCAACAGAATTTCGTCGAACAAGCGATGAAATAGGCAAGTCATTATGGTGAAACTTCATCGAATACATTGCAAATTCGTTAGACGTTTTTTCAGTTCATCGTAAATTCGACGAGAAAGTGCATTTTTTTTTTTAAAACCTATTCGTTGAAAGATCAAGACTATTACAGCGATTTGAGGCCTATTTGTAGCAGCAATAATGATAACTATTTTCTTGGTTGTCATACAAGCCATCTCCATCAACAGAGCTTTGAAACCAAATCCACACACAACACAATGTTCATAGTGAAAATTTAGCACTTTATTTCATCTTTGCATATTGGTTTGATGCTTTAAACGATGCATTTCTTATATTGAAAAGTGCATTACTTACCTTTTTGAGCTTCTCTTTGTTTTGAGAGTAGTTTAATAATCTCTACTTAACAGGGCCAACCACGTGAAGGTAGAAGCTCATTTGGTCTTTCTCCGCCCCCCCCCCCCCTCCTCCGCCCTCACATCTCTCTCAATTCCCCATACTCGATCATATAACATTAATCATTCATTCATCCATTAATAACATATAGCATTCATTCATTCATCCATTAATAACATATAACATTCATTCATTCATCCATTAATAACATATAACATTCATTCATTAACATATAACATTTTTTCATTAACATATTCAGATTCATTCATTAACATATTTCATTTTTTCAGTTTTTACATATTATCAAAAATATGGCTGTCATAATATGATTACAATCACTTTTTTTTTTGTTTCTTTTTTGCAGCTAAAAAAAGCTGAAGTGGAGTATTATTTTCAAAATCATTTGTCCCCCCTTGAGTTGTTTCGAGCTCTGCTCGTGATCTTAATGTACGCCTAGTCGTGTACTCACAACGGCTGCAAGGGGGGGTATGCTGCAATAGCAAAGAAATGTTAAATTGATATGTGTAGACACCTAAAATTATCCATGTCATAATATTACCTAGTCAATACATGACCTTGTAAAACATTTGTAATATTTTACCCTAGGTCATTACATTATCTCACTTATCTCATTTATCCCACTTAATCACCTTCCCAATTAATTAAATAAATCTCATTTATTTAATTAATTCCCTTTTCACATGTCTCAAAATAATTCAAATTAAATATTTGAATTAATCTCTCACTTCTTGTCGCGTTGCAACATGTGTCACATGATTACAACTCTTCACATGCATAAATAATTTAAATAATTTTATTATTTAAATTATGAGATTCCCACTCACATCCTAATTTTGGTCTCATGTCATAATCCACTTAATGTGCATCATAGACACTAAAATAAACTTTTAATCCTAGCTATACATGTCACAAATTTGACTTTTAATCTTGGCCATCGAATCAAATCAGCCTTCTCCTATAAATCAAGCCTTTCACAGGTCATTTAGAGGATCTTCTTCTAGCATCATTACTCTGCCAAAAATTTTCTTATTTATCTATTTTCTTCTATTATCTTTCATCTTATCATTATGCTGCAAAAATGAGCAATCAACATATCAAATCATTCAAACCTTTAAAATCATGCATTCTCATGCAGGTGGAGAAGAGCAATGGAGATAAATCAATTCAAGCTTGGAGATTGGTTTGCATTTGCTTGTTATTTTGATTTTCATGCCTGCTTGTACTCTATTGTGCTAATTAGGGTTTTGATATCTTGTTATTCTAGTTTTTATCTGATTTTCCTAACTTCTTTACATTTGGTGAACCTGACGTGAATCCTTGGATCTAACTTTCTTTTTTGCAGGTTTTCTTAACTTTTTATTGCAGATCTACCAGTTTTTAGACAAAACCTCAAGTTTTACAAATTTCATCATATCTTCCAAATGGTTGTACATTTTTATACAATATTTTCACGGAAACTTATAAATCATTTCAAGAGGCTAAAATAAAAAAATAGAGGATTTATCATGATTTTTGCAAGAGTTATCATGATTTTATATTTTTTCATAAAATTGTCTTTCTAGATGCAAATGAACAATTTTTTTAAAAACGTTTACATTTTTAGAAATCTCTTGCAATTTTAATAGGGGTTTGTTTTTTATAGATTTGATTTTAATGTTAAATGAAGTTATAAATAAGCCGATCTTTAGTTTTTGTATGTTTTTCACAAATCCGTGTTTTTGAGTTTAAAACAAAGAATTTTTCTAACTTCTTTACATTTTTAGAAAGCTCTCAGAAAATTAGCAAAGGTTCCTTCTTTGACTTTTTATTTTTCAGATCAATAACATCTTCAAATAATCAAATCTAATTTGGTTATGATAAAAACGTGTATCTGAAATTGAAATTTCCTGATGAACTTTTTGTTTTGGCTGCATTCTAATATCATTTTTTTATTTTGCAGGTGATCATAAGGAGCTATAGTAGCAGCAATACCATTCACACACATCAAATTGGAAAGCGAAAACTTTCGGGTGCACTCATTCTATTATCTTTATCTTTCATTTGATCAATCAATCTTGTTTGCAAAACACTTCAATTTGGGGCTTTAAAACAAACATCTTGTTTGCAATCACACTTTAAAATTGGGTTTAAAAATAACCATTGTCTTCCATCACACATTTTGACTTTGGGTTTAAAAAGAATAAGTGTTTGAACTGTTTTACACACATTTCAATTTTTTAAAGGGAAATTAACAACTGCTAGTGTGAATCAAATGTGTGTGTGATCAAAAACATCTCACTTGGTTCGCTTTTGTCAAACCCTTCATAGGAGGCCTGCTAGGGGATTTCATCACCCCTAGGGACGACCTCAATCAAGGTGTGAATTGAAAGACACGCTTCTTTGAGAGTTAAAATCTTGTCACTCTTGGCTAAGCCCCAAAGAACTTTATACCTTTGGGAAGTGAAGGTGAAGGGTGGGTTACCCCTTTCTCCCGGCTGTGTGGCGGGATTTTTCTTTCAAATTATCCCTAGTCAACCTTGTGCATCCTAGCTTAAGACCTAGTTGGCCATACCCACTTGACTAGTTGTAGGATTTGTTGATGTGTCTTCTTCAAGTGTGTGCTTAATCATCACATTCATAATGTCAAATTCAAACTTGTTTATGTGTCTTGCGTGTGTGATTCATGTGTGTACATGTGTAATCATTTATTTGCAAATTGTCATATCAAGCTATGAACACCAACACATACATATCATTCTAATCATCTTAATCATCCTTTTTATAATCACATTCAAATCAATCATCACCCTAATCCTAGTCAAGCACTTGCTAAAATTGTCCTAATCCTTAATGATCTTAGTCACAAGTCCAAGGTCATACTTCGAGAAGCCCCTTCACCTAATCATGAAGATAATCCAAAACCATATATCCTCCAAGGTGGGTCAAACTTTACTCCTAGTGATAATGAGAACTTTGTAGATCTTAGTGATGATGAGGACATTGTAGATCCTAGTGATGATGAAAACTTTGTTGAAATCTTAGGTCACCCTAATGATACCTTTGACAAGGGAAATACCACCATAAGTTTGGAATCATACACCATTCCATTTACTATTCATCCATCTCCATCTAATAAAATGCCTATCTCAGAGCACACTAGTTCTACACCAACACCACCATCCAACTTCTCAAGCTCTAATCCATCAACCAAAGAACCCTTTAACAATTTTCTCCAAAGACTACTATCACGGAAAAGACCATCCCCATGTCAAGCACCCATTAATGAGCTTACCAATGAACCTTTGAATTTCATGCCTATTCTTCCAACTCCATCATGTGTTCCACAACCTATTGATCATAAAAATCATACCAAGCCTCTTCTAGAGCCTTCCACTTCCATTTCCACTCAAATCCAAGAGCTATGTCAAGAGCATTATCCTAAGCATGAGAAAACATTAACCTCTCATTCTAATCAAGATCTAGGCCCTTCTAATGATCTCACTCATAACAAACTTGTTCATATTCATGATGAAGCTTCCCTCTATGATATAGATCCTACCTATGATCAAGAAGGCCATGATGACCCTCTTAGCCAACTCTATGCATTCCATGGTCAAGAGCCTATCACTTCACCTATCCATGAGCAAGAAACCTCCATTTCTCCTATAGACCCCCTACCTAGTCCTATCCATGATCTCACATTATCCACTTGTCATGATGAGACACATGCCTCCCAAGTAAATTTAGAAGATCAAACCAATAGTGTGGATCTAAATGAACATAATCAAGATCCTAATGATCCTTCCACATCCACTATAAACCCCATTTCAAATCCACCAACATGTCCTATTGGTCTATCCATATTTATTCATGAATGTTCCTCCTTAGAACAACAACAACCTTTATCCATTTCACCTTCTTCATCTAATAATTAACTCAAGTCTAGTGTCCAAAACACACCTAGTCCCATTGTCCATCGTATGCTTCAAAACATGAACTACCAAGGTAAAGGTTTAGGCCTTCATGAACAAGGTATTTTGGAGCCAATCCATGTCAAGGTCCCTCCACACTCTTATGGCCTTGGATATACACCCCAAGGACACCAATCTAAAGATGTTGGTACTTCCTCCATCCATCATAAGTCCTCTTTCCACCATAAATCCTATCATATGTCTAAAACATATGTTGCCATCCCTCCTCCATCATCTTACAAATGTCAAAAGCATGTGACCGTACACCTTCCACCATCAACTTTGCCACCATTGCTTCCAACTCCTAATATCCATCCATCTAATCTACCTCCACTACTACCAACACCTAATATCCCCATTATCCAATCCCCTTATCCACCTATCCATAAATCCTCTAAAAATCCTAATCATGACCAATCAATGCACACATTGTCTAAACATGAAGCTTTCACTCATTCCACCATACCCATGGGATTCAAAAGCAAACATTTTGATGCCTCTATCTATAAATCAAAAAATATGAAGGGTCCCCATGCCCTAGAATACAAAAGCAAAGAACCAAAGAAAAATCCATCCAAAAAGCAATATAAGATCATACTTTCAAAAGAAAAGTCTAAAAAAAAAAATGGTTTGGGTACCTAAGAAAAAGGAAAACAAGTCAAATGATGCATCTACATCTCAAAAATTCCAACCATCCACTTCCACCTCACATTCCCACTCTATTCAAGAATCTCATATTCCATCCCACAAGAAAAAGAAAAGTCATAAAAATGCTAAATCTATGTGGGTACCTAAAAAACTTCATCACCCATCTCCATTGCTTCCTACACCCCCTCCACATCAAAATCTTCAATGTTTATCACAATGTGTGCAACCATTGGTCATGGTTCCCTTCCATTTCACAACGATTTCACATACCTCCATCTCCTCACCATTCACTCATTATCCTACATATCTTCCCCATCACCTTCCTATGGTCCATGCTTTTGGCTAAGTCTCTCATTCATCTCCCCTACATAATCCCTATCATAATCCACCAATCCCTCCATAATCAACATCATAATCCATCATCTACCTACTCCATCTCCCTTTCATGTCATCCCTTACCAACATCTATGAGCATAATGACATTTGACATGGTCCATGCGATGACATCCATCTCTAGTGGGACTATCATCTTTCATGGAACTAGAAACTTGAGTCCCTCCTATCCATATTCCCCTTCTCTTATCCAAAAATCAAAAAATCAAAAAAAATCAAAAAGATAAATCCCTTCGTCCAACTGTGAAAACCTGGTAAAATGGTGCCCTAGATAAGTACCATGATGAAAACTTGGCAAATAGGCATCATGTGTAGGTTGATCTTCTATGTCACTTACACTTGGGGGCACTTTGTCTCATCTGCACTATCTATCCTATCATGTCATTTCTTATCATATTATATCTTACCATCTCATATCCTACCATCTTTATCCATCATACCCATATACTTATCATATTGGGTCCATTCATCCTCTCTTCCTCCTTTTGATCTTGATAAAAATATGGGGGAAAATGTTAAAACATGCTTTGGATATCTTTTGATATACCTCATCCTTCCAAACAAGCCTATCATTATCCTAGTGTCATGACCTTTGCCATGAAAATTCCTAAGTATTGTACCTAGAATGGGGCATGTTATTCCTATGCGACATAGTCTTTGGAGATCACATCCCTGCCCTCTTATCATGCATACATCCTGTCATTTTTTATCCATCCATATATCATGAGCCTTTTTGTCCCTTTATCCTATCACCCACCCTTTCATCAATCAATCACATCTATATCCTTGCACCTAGACTTGGTTTTCCCTTGTCATTGGTATCTAGCACAAAGGCTACCCAAATTGTCATCCATTGACATCTCAAAACATTTCAAAAATCCAAAAAAATCACATAGGCCAAAAATCCAAAAAAAATCAAATATTCCAAAAATCCAAAAAAATCAAAACATTTCAAAAATCTAAAAAATCAAAATATTTCAAAAATCCAAGCAATAAAATCAAACCAAATCACTTCAACGCATCAATTCAACTTCTTCAAATCAATTTTTTCATCAAATTATCTAATCACATCACTTCTTCTAATCAAATCCATTCTTCTAATCAATCACATCACTTCTTCTAATCAAACCCATTCTTCTAATCAATCTAATCATTATCATCAAATCAAATCATTTCTTCATCAATCCAATCAATCAAAATTATTCCAAGTAAATTATTCCTCGATTTAATTCAACAATCATCATCCAAATCTTCAAATCAAGCATCTTCAATCCTTCCAAGCAATAATCCAAATGCAATTCAATCCTTAATCCATACCAATGAAACTAATCAATCTTGCCAAATTATCCAATTACATCGTTTGGTCTTGATCCTAATCTTGTTGTAAACCCAATCAATCAGTCAATCATCCTTGTGTTGATCTAGGGATATATCGTTCCCCACAATGACAACACTATCATCATCATCAATCAACCATCCTCGTGTTGATCTAGGGATATATCATTCCCCGCAATGACAACACTATCATCATCATCAATCAATCAATTAATCGTCGGTTTACAGTTTGACAGGGGCAATACCTTGTTTGTTTTTGTATCATTTGTGCATGCTTGCTTGTGTGTTTTATCATTTCAATTTGCATTTGCATCAAATCCAAATCACTCCCAGCTAATATTCATATCTTGTATCTAGACAAGGTTGTATTATGTTGGGGCACGAGACACATCATCACCTTGGTCCTTTATACCTTGGTGCATAACGTCTAGTGCTATATCAAACATATGATTGCTCACTTTATTGCAGCATAACGTGTCATTTTTCTTTTTCATCTACTTCTTATCTTGTATCATTCATCTTATCCCTCCTTTATCATTTCATTCATTTTGAGAGAATATTCGTGTTTATGCAACCCGCCTATCCTCTCGAGGGGGCATTATCATCATTATCATATCCCATATCATCATCCCATTTCTTCATATCTTTTGCATCATCATATTCTTCTATCATCCCTTTCCTTCATTCATCATACTCCTTCACTTCTTCAAGTGGTTGGGGCATCATTTTTTTTTCATCTATCCATATCTTATCTTCTTTGAAATGATGTTACTCAACATAAATCTCACCATCTCGAACATCATCTCAAAGAGGGGCAAAATGTAGACACCTAAAATTGTCCATGTCATAATATTACCTAGTCAATACATGACCTTGTAAAACATTTGTAATATTTTACCCTAGGTCATTACATTATCTCACTTATCTCATTTATCCCACTTAATCACCTTCCCAATTAATTAAATAAATCTCATTTATTTAATTAATTCCCCTTTCACATGTCTCAAAATAATTCAAATTAAATATTTGAATTAATCTCTCACTTCTTGTCACGTTGCAACATGTGTCACATGATTACAACTCTTCACATGCATAAATAATTTTATTATTTGAATTATGAGATTCCCACTCACATCCTAATTTTGGTCTCATGTCATAATCCACTTAATGTGCGTCATATACACTAAATTCAACTTTTAATCCTAGCTATACATGTCACAAATTTGACTTTTAATCTTGGCCATCGAATCAAATCAGCCTTCTCCTATAAATCAAGCCTTTCACAGGTCATTTAGAGGATCTTCTTCTAGCATCATTACTCTGCCAAAAATTCTTCTTATTTATCTATTTTCTTCTATTATCTTTCGTCTTATCATTATGCTGCAAAAATGAGCAATCAACATATCAAATCATTCAAACCTTCAAAATCATGCATTCTCATGCAGGTGGAGAAGAGCAATGGAGATAAATCAATTCAAGCTTGGAGATTGGTTTGAATTTGCTTGTTATTTTGATTTTCATGCTTGCTTGTACTCTATTGTGCTAATTAGGGTTTTGATATCTTGTTATTCTAGTTTTTATCTGATTTTCCTTAACTTACATTTTTGCAGCTATGATTACAATCACTTTTTTTTTGTTTCTTTTTTGCAGTTAAAAAAAGCTTAAGTGGAGTATCGTTTTCAAAATCATTTGTCCCCCCTTGATTTGTTTCGAGCTCTGCTCATGATCTTAATGTATGCCTAGTCGTGTACTCACAACCATGTGGACGCGGCTGCAAGGGGGGGTCTGCTGCAATAGCAAAGAAATGTTAAATTGATATGTTTTATTATTATTGTTACATGTATTTCATTAATTAAAAGAACATCAGAGTGGTGCTCTTTACCTAATTGGGCCACATCATGTTCCTGATATTGTCTTATAGCCTCATACTCAACATGTTGAACACCCTCTAAATCCTGATCTGGAGTTGAAACACAAAAGATTACATTAATTAATACACCAATTGCAATTAAAAATGTGTAAAAGAACATTAGATTACAATCACTATCATAATATTATTACAATCATATTATGATTGTAATAATATGATTACTGTCATAATATGATTACAATCATATTATGATTGTAATAATATGATTACTGTCATAATATGGTTACAATCACTTTTTTTTTTGTTTCTTTTTT
>CM021107.1:354403983-354453748 GCA_007115665.2 Sequoiadendron giganteum
GGAAAGTATGGTGCAAATTTCAAACCCTTACAATTTCAGATTCGTTAATCTACTTAACAAAGATATTGCAGCAATATACCATACATACAGAAAATGAAGAATGACACAATGGTTTACCCTGGGGAAAACCTTTCGGTAAAAAACCCCAGCACTCCAAAACCTGCACAATGTATTATCTTCAACACAACGGTTACAACACACTTGCAATGCAAGTTCTTTCAGGAGATTTCCAACTCTTGAAGACAAAATGCGGCAGCATAAAAAAACGTTCCAACAATACACTCACATCACCAATCTTCGCAACCCTAAAAAAAGCTTATATCATGCGCTTCCCTTTTAGGGCAACTTCCGAAGATAACTGTATTAGGGTTTTACCATTCTCCGAGAAAATAGGAACTCGAAAATTTTCAACTTTATCAGTTGCCACATGTCTTCACCTGTCATTGAATCTTCCAGACATAGCTCTTACGTGTCATAGGAATCCGTCATAACCGTTTCAGCCATGATCTCCATACACACAATTCAAGATGCCGACACATTAAGTGGAGTGACACATCAACATGCAAACTAGACATGTACACTCACACTTAATTACATTATTTGCAAGAAATACATTTTACAAAACAAATAATAAGAATAGGAATTATCCAAGGTTGAGACACCTTATTTCTAACAAGTGGGGCATAATTTTTTTTTCAAAAACTTAATCTTAAAAATAGAATCTTTGAAATAAACCAACCAGTACTTTGTATCAAAGAGGGGAAAAATGTAGACATTTAAAAATGATTTGACACCTATCACACAACCTCGAACGGAATCAAATAGCATTGAACGGCATAAAACAACAGTAAACAACATTGAAAAACCTCAAACAACATCAAACAATATGGAACATCATCTTTGATCACCCCGTAACACTTTGGAATGACTTGAAATCATCTCGTAACACTTTGGAATGACTCATAATCATCCCGAAGCATCTCAGAATGACTTGAAATCATCTTGTAACACTTAAGAATGACTTGGAATCATCTCAAAACATCTCAAAATGACTCAGAATCATCTTGTAACACCTCAGAATGACTTGAAATCATCGTGAAACATCTCAGAATGACTCAAAATCATCCCATAACACCTTGAAATGACTTGGAATCATCTTGTAACACCTCGAAATAACTCGAAATCATCTTGGAACATCTCAAAATGACTCAAAATCATCTCGTAACACCTTGAAATGACTCGAAACATCACAAAATGACTCAGAATCATCCTGTAACACCTTAGAATGACTCAAAATCATCTCGTAACACTTTGGAATGACTCAGAATCATCTCATAAAACCTAGAAATGACTCGAAACCATCTCAAAACATCTCCGAACAATTTAGAATCATCCCATAACACCTCGAAATGACTCGGAATCATCTTGAAACATCTCAGAACAACTCGAAATCATCTCATAATGTCTCCAAACATCTCAAAATCACCTCTAACATCTCATAATTATCCCATAATGTCTCAATCTTGAAATCATACCACATCACACCACATCGCATCACATCAAAACGATATCAAAAACCCTAATTCCTCTATTAATTGAATAATATAACATTATTTAATTAATTCACTTTTTCATCATTTCGGACAAATTAAATAAATTTAGTTATTTAATAAAGTCCCAAAAACCCGAATTCCTCTATTAATTAAATAAAATAATATTATTTGATTAATTCACATTTCATCATTTCAACCAATTAAATAAATCTCATTTATTTAATAAACTCCTAATCCCACTTTATTTCATCCTCATTGATTAAATAACACCAATTATTTAATTACATCGCTAAATCACTATATTCCCCTAAGTGGATTAAATTATTAAATAATAATTTAATTATGACACTTTCCCTTCGAAATTTGAATAATTAAATCAAGCTATTCAAATCAATTATCAAAAATCAAATCAAACTAATGCAACTTTGTTTGCAAAATTCAAATTTGATTCGCACATTCAAAATCCAAAAAGGAATTAATTAATTAAATCAATTAATTCATATTCTTCACCCACTTTTTGATTAAGCAAATTATGATTGTTGACTAAGCAATCTAATTTGTTAACTAATCAATCTATTTTGTTAACTAAAACATCACATTCCTAACTAATCCATCACAATTCTAACTAATCAAGCTATTTTGTTAACTGATCAGTCACATCCCTGATTGGCCAATCTATTTCCCAATCACACAAATTGTGCAATCAAGTTTGCACAATTATATCATGTTAAATCCTCTCAACACACTCTGACCATTGATCTAGATATTCTTCAAAATGATCTTGATCGTCCATTTCAAATCTCATTTTCTATATAACAAACATCTCTCCTTACAAATAAGGATTAGAGAATTCACATATATTGAGAAATGAGGTATTGTCAAGATCATCCTTGAGAGAGCTTCATCCATTGTCTTCGATCAACCAAACACAACAAGCATTCATCCACACTTTGCATACGAACGTTGGAGGCTTTGTTGTGATAAGAGAAATCCAACATCAAGTGAATGCACTCCACTATGGGATGGTAAAATCTATCTTTTGTTTTCATTTCATTTGGTAATTAGTAGGTTCCTCGTCATGTTTGCAATAGAATAGTTCAATCTCATATGTGTAGAAATTTTTAGATTCGATATTTTAAGAATTTTGGTTGTACATTAGATTTATTTTTCAGATTGCTTCCATTTTCGTCTTGGATCATTTAATCTAACGTCCTTCTTCCCCCTCGCACACCTACATAGTTCATTGATGGTAGACCTTGTGGTTGATTTTGTGGAAGGTTACCTAAGTAGTTTGTTGATGGTACACCTTGTTGTGGTTTATTTTGTTGAAGGTTTCCTTGGTAGTTTGTTGATGGAACAATTTGTTGTGGTTGATGTTTTGGAAGGTTACCTAAGTAGTTTGTTGATGGTACACCTTGTTTTGGTTGTTGTGATGATTGCCCTTGTTGATTTTGTACATTGTTAGAAGGGTCAATGTAGGAAATGTGTCGGGGCATGTACTACACTTATGATGGGTTACAACCTTGTTGGTACATTGGAATATTTCCCATTTTTTTCATAATATTATGTTGTGGCATGTTTTAGGATGTCTTTCCTTGATAATGTTGTACCACATATGCTTGTTCAATTTGGGATGATTTCTTAAACAATTGGTTATCCATGGGTTGTGTTCGATCATTTTTTATGAAAATAATGGTGGTATGTTGGTATTCACAGTTGGTTTTAGAATTTTTCTAACTCCTATTTGATCTCCAAGTGGAATAAGGTTTCGATCTTTTAGTATGTCCACGTTGAATTCAATTAGTAGTTTTGCACCACTTTGTGCTAGTGTGAGGAAATATGATTTAGTGTTTCTTTCAAGAATCTTTTCCATGAGTTTTTGCATCTTAGGTTCTTAGGAGTATTCTAATAGCCTCTCCTTAGTGACTTCCTCATCACTATTGTATTCTTCTATGATCATGCCATTTGGATCTGGATTTTGATTGTCTATCAATCATGTTTTGGTGTCTAAGGTGTACTTCCTCATCACTTGGTGGTTGGTTTGGTGTTGCTTTGAAGGAAGGTTCCTTTGGAGGATTTGTAAGGTCACTTGGTTTGTACCCCCATGGGTTGGTTTCCTCATTAGTGATTTTGGTTTTTGGTTCACTTGAGCTACTCTTGTTTGCTTCCATCTTTTTTTGTCTTGGAATCTCATGGTTGTCGTAAACAATTTCGAGAGCTTGGGAAATTATTGTGATCACTTAACTATGGAATGGAATGGAATGGAATGGAATGGTTTTTGTTTTTTGGGATTTTCTGTTTAAAGGTGTTTTTGGTAAAGCTAATATTATCTATTGCCATGTGGGAGGTGGTAATACTAGCCTTCTAGACACAAGATCATCTTTTCATTTGTCTTTGTCTAGGATATTAGTTGTGTTTCTCCATTGAGTTGATATTTCCTTTTTATCAAATATGGAGCTTCTTAAACTACTAACAATGTCCATTTTTTCACCTTAAATTTGCATGAAATTTGGTTGTATGAAAGATGTAGTGAGATTTGGTTGTTAAACGGGAGTAGTAGGATGCCAAATGGTCATAAGGTGAGTGATTTTGGTGAATGTTTTTGAAAATGATGCTAACATTGTTTTAGGGTTAGAAGGCGGATATCTAATAGTAAAATGGAAATTTGATCAATAAAACAGAGAAATAAAACACACAAAAAATTATATCAGAAACAAGACAACACATAGAATTTAACGTGGTTCACCCAATCCAAGCTACATCCACAAAACCGCAGCCATCCAATGATTTTATTATCCAATACAAAACATATTACAATCTCACAAATAATACCACACTACAACTCTCCCAACTTCTTATTACAATATTTTTAGAAACTTCTAGAATTATGGTTCTATAAAGTCAGTTTTTTCCTTTTTCGGTGATGAAGTGATAAAGTAGGAAAAATAAATTTCTTGAGGGCTACCAGCCCCAAACCCTAGAGAGGATACATGAAGCGTGTACAATATAGCATTATTAGTCACCATATACCAATAATCTCCCACTTGGAGACTGATTAAGCTCTACAACCAACACAATCTCCCACTTGGAGACTGATCCTAGACGACACCGTTGCACTTAAAACTCCCACTGGAAATAAGCACCTTGGATCTTGCTATCTATTATAATTTTAATTATGAAGACCAACCAAAGCTGAAGAGGATCTCATCTTGTCCCTTGTCACTACCTTTGTGAACATATCTGCTAGATTTCCATTTGTGTGTATCTTTTCCAGCTTTACTTGTCCATCCTCCAACACTAATCAAATAAAATGATATCTCAACTGTACGTGTTTGGTTTTGGAGTGCAAGGCGAAATTATTTACAAAATGTATAGCACTTTGGCTATCTGTAAACAAGTGATTTTAAGCTTATTTTTTTCCCAACTCTTCCATGAAAATTTTCATCCATGTCATCTCCTTTGTTTCCTCTATTGTAGTAACATACTCTTCCTTCGTGGTGGATAAAGCAACCACCTTTTGCAATCAATAAATCCAACTCATTGTTGTCCCACCAACTATAAATACATAACCTATGGTACTTTGCTTCGTATATATATCCCTTGCCAAATTTGAGTCAACATAGCCTTTTAAATCAATATTAGAGCCCCCAAAACATAAACATATATTGGATGTACCTCTCAAGTACATTAGAATCCATTTTACTACATTTCGATGCTCAAATCCAGGATTACTCATATACCTACTAAGAACTCCTATGACATGTGTAATATCTAGTCTTTTGCATACCATGGCATACATTAAACTGCCTACAGTTGAAGCATATGGTACCTTCAACATTTTTTCTTCCTCCTCTTGTGTCTTTAGACACATATCCTTAACCAATTTGACATTACTAGGTAAAGGTGTACTGACAAATTTTGCATTCTCCATATGAAATCTTTGCAACACCTTTTCAACTTAATCAGCTTGAGATAAAAACAATTTTCTATTTTTCCTATCTCTTGTAATCTTCATACCAAGTATTTGTTTTTTGCCCCCAGATCCTTCATAGAAAATGAATTTTCTAAATTTTGTTTGAACTCCTTTATGTGATCCATGTTAGACCCCACTGCAAGCATATCATCAACATATAAACATAAAATAATGTAGCTATCTTAATCTAAGCTCTTAAAGTAAACACAATGATCTAAATTACACCTGTTGTAGCCTTACTCAGCCATAAAACTATCAAATTTAATATACCATTATCAAGGTGCTTGCTTCAAGCCATATAATTTTTTCTTCAATCTACACACTAGTTTCTCCTTACCTTTGACCTCAAATCCTTGTGGTTATTCCATATATTTCCTCTTCCAAAACACCATGGAGAAAGGTTGTTTTAACATCAAGTTGTTCTAAATGCAAATATTTAGCAGCCACAATACTTAAAACAGTATGAATATAAGTCATTTTTAACGGCTAGAGAAAATATTTCATCAAAATCAATACCCTTTTTCTATGTAAATCCCTTTACAACTAATCTAGCTTTAAATATTTTCTTACCTACATCCTCCTCTTTCAGCCTATAAATCCATTTGTTTGGTAAGACCTTTTTACCAATAGGAAACTTTCATAATTCCCAAGTCTAATTTTTCAGCAAGCAGTCCATTTCTTCTTCCATTCCATGCTCCCACTAAACCTTGGTATCCACCTACATAGCTTCATCATAACATTCCGGTTCACCAACATCAGTTAATAAAATAGAATACAAAGAGGGAGAAAATATTTTTGAAGGTCTACTTCAATGATAACTTTAAGAAAACCCCTCAAAAAAATATATAAAATCCTCGCGAATCTTTTATGTTTTTTAGGAAAAACTATTAATTTCTATTGGCGAATCTTTCCCTTTATTTGAAAAAAATATTAATCTTATTGGCGATTTTTTCACATCACTAAAATGTTGTAGAAAATTTTGGCGAATCTTGAAAATAATAGGAAAATGCATTAGTTGTGATGGAAAATCTATCCAATCTAAAAATAATTATGATAGAAAAGTAGGGGCCCGAGGGTGAAAACTATCGATGGGTTTAAGGGGTAGACTATAATATTCACATACCACCATTGAATTAAAATATAATGACCTTCATTGTATTATACAAGATAAAATGTACCTATGATCTATAATTCTCATGGGATTCAAAAATTTCCTTTAGTTCATTGATCTAACAACCCCTATTGTACTCTAGGAGGTAAAATGTACCCACAATCTATAATGCTCATGAAACCTAAAATTGTGGGCCCTAGAACATCATAGATCATGGGTACATTTTATCTAATGGAATACAACAAGGGGCATTAGATTATATTATAAATTAATGGTGGAAACTAAATATTAGAAATATGGTCCTAAAGAAACTAATAATTATGATATACTATTGGTGAATTAATATAGATTTCTACTAAAATTTATAAAATTTAGGCAAATTTGATCTAATCATTGTGGCAATTTTTTGAGTTAAATTTTTTAATAAAATAAATTCTTCGGTGATTTAAATAATAATATAATAAAATTTAATAAACATATGATGATTCAAGTCACATTATACCTCAAACTATTAGCCAATTTTGGATTCCAAAATTTCAACCATTAGCCAATTGGTGAATATTAGCCATTAAAAAAACCATTGGTCTACTTATCCTTGAATATCGTCTAACATTCACGAGAGTTTGTGGTATTTGTTGTTGTTGTTGTAGAGCATGAGGAACCACTGGAACATTATTTTTTGGAGTATCATATGACACTTCATAATCATTTTCTTTCTTCTCATGTTGTTGCAATTGATCTTTGTACAACACTTTCTCATTGAAAATGACATCCTTGCTTCTCATATTTTTTTTATTTTCAAAATCCCAAATCCTATAACCAAATTCATCAATTCCATATCCAACAAATATACATTTCTTTGATTTTTCATCAAGCTTGGTTCTATTTTCATAATATATACATGCAAATGCTTCACAACCGAAGGTTTTGAGAAAAGAATAACTCACCTTCTTACCTACCCATGCATCCTTTGGAATACCACAATCCAAAGGATTAGAGAGACATCTATTAATTAAATAAATAGCAGTGTTTTTAGCCTCTACCCACATGTTAAAGGCAGCCTAGCATGCAATCTCATAGTCTATGCACACTCCATTATTGTTCTATTCATGTGCTCAGCCACTCCATTTTCTTGTTGAGTCCTTGGAACCATTTTTTTCCTATGAATACCATTAGAGGAACAATAATATTCAAACTCTTTGTTGTAATACTCACAACCATTATCAAATCTAAGATATTTTAACTTTTTACCTGTCTCATTCTCAACTTAGCATCTCCATTTTTTAAGAGTTTCAAATACATCCACTACAGGATTTGACCCCAATTTCAGATGGCCTTTCGTCGGAATCTCGACGAAACATTGTCGGCCGGCCGACGATTAACAGAAGTCAGTGTCATCACTCAAATTTCGTCTACATCTCGATGGGCTACAAAACATCGACCTCACGATGCACGCTCATCAGAACCATGATGCCAACTTCATCGATCGCACGATGAACAGTGCCCAGATGACGGGAGGCATACCTTCGCCAAACCATCAGATTAACAATATACATCCATCGCCATTACGACACAAATTCAATGTATTGGCAATATAATTGAGAGATCAATATTTTTATAGTGATCAAAATTGCCTGAGAAGATATTTTGGGAGGACTGGATTTTTGTCTCAGCGATAACTTTTCATCATCGAGATACACATCTTGTCTCTTCGACAAAGCATGAGGGAAGCATATCGGCAAGACATATATTATCAGAGTAAGTTCCGAAGGTCTACCCGAGCAGCTATATGATGCCAATAAGATTACATTAGCAGGAGTCTTGGAGACATAATTTAAATTGAAATAGCGACAGAAGTTCATCGAACGAGTGATGAAATAGGCAAGTCATTACAGCGAAACTTTGTCAGATAGATTGTAAATTTGTCGAACGTTTTCGCAGTTCGTCGTATATTCGACGAGAAAGTGCACTTTTTAAAAAAAACCTATTCATTGAAAGATCAAGACTATTACAACGATCAAAATTGTCTAAGAAGATATATCGGGAGGACTGGTTTTTTGTCTCAGCAATAAATTTTCATCAGAGTAAGTTCTGAATGTCTACCCAAGTAGCTATATGACACCGATAAGCTTACTTCGGCATGAGTCTTGGTGACATAATTTAGATTGAAATAGAGACAGAAGTTCATCGAACGAGCGACGAAATAGGCAAGCCATTACGGCAAAACTTCGTCAGATACATTGCAAATTCGTCGGACGCTTTTTGAGGTTTGTCATAAAATCGACGAGAAAGTGCACTATTTTTTAAAAAACCTATTCGTTGAAATGTAGGCATATCAATGAAAGATGAAGACTATTACAGCGATCAAAATTGCCTGAGAAGATATATCGAGAGGACTAGTTTTCTGTCTCAGCGATAACTTTTCATCAGCGAGATACACATATTGTCTTATCGAGGGAAGCATATCGGCAAGACATATATCATCGGAGTAATTTTCTGAAGGTCTACCCGACTAGCTATATGACGCCGATAAGATTACATCGGCAGGAGTCTTGGCGACATAGTTTAGATTGAAATAGCAACAGAATTTCGTCGAACAAGCGATGAAATAGGCAAGTCATTATGGTGAAACTTCATCGAATACATTGCAAATTCGTTAGACGTTTTTTCAGTTCATCGTAAATTCGACGAGAAAGTGCATTTTTTTTTTTAAAACCTATTCGTTGAAAGATCAAGACTATTACAGCGATTTGAGGCCTATTTGTAGCAGCAATAATGATAACTATTTTCTTGGTTGTCATACAAGCCATCTCCATCAACAGAGCTTTGAAACCAAATCCACACACAACACAATGTTCATAGTGAAAATTTAGCACTTTATTTCATCTTTGCATATTGGTTTGATGCTTTAAACGATGCATTTCTTATATTGAAAAGTGCATTACTTACCTTTTTGAGCTTCTCTTTGTTTTGAGAGTAGTTTAATAATCTCTACTTAACAGGGCCAACCACGTGAAGGTAGAAGCTCATTTGGTCTTTCTCCGCCCCCCCCCCCCCTCCTCCGCCCTCACATCTCTCTCAATTCCCCATACTCGATCATATAACATTAATCATTCATTCATCCATTAATAACATATAACATTCATTCATTCATCCATTAATAACATATAACATTCATTCATTAACATATAACATTTTTTCATTAACATATTTAGATTCATTCATTAACATATTTCATTTTTTCAGTTTTTACATATTATCAAAAATATGGCTGTCATAATATGATTACAATCACTTTTTTTTTTGTTTCTTTTTTGCAGCTAAAAAAAGCTGAAGTGGAGTATTATTTTCAAAATCATTTGTCCCCCCTTGAGTTGTTTCGAGCTCTGCTCGTGATCTTAATGTACGCCTAGTCGTGTACTCACAACGGCTGCAAGGGGGGGTATGCTGCAATAGCAAAGAAATGTTAAATTGATATGTGTAGACACCTAAAATTATCCATGTCATAATATTACCTAGTCAATACATGACCTTGTAAAACATTTGTAATATTTTACCCTAGGTCATTACATTATCTCACTTATCTCATTTATCCCACTTAATCACCTTCCCAATTAATTAAATAAATCTCATTTATTTAATTAATTCCCTTTTCACATGTCTCAAAATAATTCAAATTAAATATTTGAATTAATCTCTCACTTCTTGTCGCGTTGCAACATGTGTCACATGATTACAACTCTTCACATGCATAAATAATTTAAATAATTTTATTATTTAAATTATGAGATTCCCACTCACATCCTAATTTTGGTCTCATGTCATAATCCACTTAATGTGCATCATAGACACTAAAATAAACTTTTAATCCTAGCTATACATGTCACAAATTTGACTTTTAATCTTGGCCATCGAATCAAATCAGCCTTCTCCTATAAATCAAGCCTTTCACAGGTCATTTAGAGGATCTTCTTCTAGCATCATTACTCTGCCAAAAATTTTCTTATTTATCTATTTTCTTCTATTATCTTTCATCTTATCATTATGCTGCAAAAATGAGCAATCAACATATCAAATCATTCAAACCTTTAAAATCATGCATTCTCATGCAGGTGGAGAAGAGCAATGGAGATAAATCAATTCAAGCTTGGAGATTGGTTTGCATTTGCTTGTTATTTTGATTTTCATGCCTGCTTGTACTCTATTGTGCTAATTAGGGTTTTGATATCTTGTTATTCTAGTTTTTATCTGATTTTCCTAACTTCTTTACATTTGGTGAACCTGACGTGAATCCTTGGATCTAACTTTCTTTTTTGCAGGTTTTCTTAACTTTTTATTGCAGATCTACCAGTTTTTAGACAAAACCTCAAGTTTTACAAATTTCATCATATCTTCCAAATGGTTGTACATTTTTATACAATATTTTCACGGAAACTTATAAATCATTTCAAGAGGCTAAAATAAAAAAATAGAGGATTTATCATGATTTTTGCAAGAGTTATCATGATTTTATATTTTTTCATAAAATTGTCTTTCTAGATGCAAATGAACAATTTTTTTAAAAACGTTTACATTTTTAGAAATCTCTTGCAATTTTAATAGGGGTTTGTTTTTTATAGATTTGATTTTAATGTTAAATGAAGTTATAAATAAGCCGATCTTTAGTTTTTGTATGTTTTTCACAAATCCGTGTTTTTGAGTTTAAAACAAAGAATTTTTCTAACTTCTTTACATTTTTAGAAAGCTCTCAGAAAATTAGCAAAGGTTCCTTCTTTGACTTTTTATTTTTCAGATCAATAACATCTTCAAATAATCAAATCTAATTTGGTTATGATAAAAACGTGTATCTGAAATTGAAATTTCCTGATGAACTTTTTGTTTTGGCTGCATTCTAATATCATTTTTTTATTTTGCAGGTGATCATAAGGAGCTATAGTAGCAGCAATACCATTCACACACATCAAATTGGAAAGCGAAAACTTTCGGGTGCACTCATTCTATTATCTTTATCTTTCATTTGATCAATCAATCTTGTTTGCAAAACACTTCAATTTGGGGCTTTAAAACAAACATCTTGTTTGCAATCACACTTTAAAATTGGGTTTAAAAATAACCATTGTCTTCCATCACACATTTTGACTTTGGGTTTAAAAAGAATAAGTGTTTGAACTGTTTTACACACATTTCAATTTTTTAAAGGGAAATTAACAACTGCTAGTGTGAATCAAATGTGTGTGTGATCAAAAACATCTCACTTGGTTCGCTTTTGTCAAACCCTTCATAGGAGGCCTGCTAGGGGATTTCATCACCCCTAGGGACGACCTCAATCAAGGTGTGAATTGAAAGACACGCTTCTTTGAGAGTTAAAATCTTGTCACTCTTGGCTAAGCCCCAAAGAACTTTATACCTTTGGGAAGTGAAGGTGAAGGGTGGGTTACCCCTTTCTCCCGGCTGTGTGGCGGGATTTTTCTTTCAAATTATCCCTAGTCAACCTTGTGCATCCTAGCTTAAGACCTAGTTGGCCATACCCACTTGACTAGTTGTAGGATTTGTTGATGTGTCTTCTTCAAGTGTGTGCTTAATCATCACATTCATAATGTCAAATTCAAACTTGTTTATGTGTCTTGCGTGTGTGATTCATGTGTGTACATGTGTAATCATTTATTTGCAAATTGTCATATCAAGCTATGAACACCAACACATACATATCATTCTAATCATCTTAATCATCCTTTTTATAATCACATTCAAATCAATCATCACCCTAATCCTAGTCAAGCACTTGCTAAAATTGTCCTAATCCTTAATGATCTTAGTCACAAGTCCAAGGTCATACTTCGAGAAGCCCCTTCACCTAATCATGAAGATAATCCAAAACCATATATCCTCCAAGGTGGGTCAAACTTTACTCCTAGTGATAATGAGAACTTTGTAGATCTTAGTGATGATGAGGACATTGTAGATCCTAGTGATGATGAAAACTTTGTTGAAATCTTAGGTCACCCTAATGATACCTTTGACAAGGGAAATACCACCATAAGTTTGGAATCATACACCATTCCATTTACTATTCATCCATCTCCATCTAATAAAATGCCTATCTCAGAGCACACTAGTTCTACACCAACACCACCATCCAACTTCTCAAGCTCTAATCCATCAACCAAAGAACCCTTTAACAATTTTCTCCAAAGACTACTATCACGGAAAAGACCATCCCCATGTCAAGCACCCATTAATGAGCTTACCAATGAACCTTTGAATTTCATGCCTATTCTTCCAACTCCATCATGTGTTCCACAACCTATTGATCATAAAAATCATACCAAGCCTCTTCTAGAGCCTTCCACTTCCATTTCCACTCAAATCCAAGAGCTATGTCAAGAGCATTATCCTAAGCATGAGAAAACATTAACCTCTCATTCTAATCAAGATCTAGGCCCTTCTAATGATCTCACTCATAACAAACTTGTTCATATTCATGATGAAGCTTCCCTCTATGATATAGATCCTACCTATGATCAAGAAGGCCATGATGACCCTCTTAGCCAACTCTATGCATTCCATGGTCAAGAGCCTATCACTTCACCTATCCATGAGCAAGAAACCTCCATTTCTCCTATAGACCCCCTACCTAGTCCTATCCATGATCTCACATTATCCACTTGTCATGATGAGACACATGCCTCCCAAGTAAATTTAGAAGATCAAACCAATAGTGTGGATCTAAATGAACATAATCAAGATCCTAATGATCCTTCCACATCCACTATAAACCCCATTTCAAATCCACCAACATGTCCTATTGGTCTATCCATATTTATTCATGAATGTTCCTCCTTAGAACAACAACAACCTTTATCCATTTCACCTTCTTCATCTAATAATTAACTCAAGTCTAGTGTCCAAAACACACCTAGTCCCATTGTCCATCGTATGCTTCAAAACATGAACTACCAAGGTAAAGGTTTAGGCCTTCATGAACAAGGTATTTTGGAGCCAATCCATGTCAAGGTCCCTCCACACTCTTATGGCCTTGGATATACACCCCAAGGACACCAATCTAAAGATGTTGGTACTTCCTCCATCCATCATAAGTCCTCTTTCCACCATAAATCCTATCATATGTCTAAAACATATGTTGCCATCCCTCCTCCATCATCTTACAAATGTCAAAAGCATGTGACCGTACACCTTCCACCATCAACTTTGCCACCATTGCTTCCAACTCCTAATATCCATCCATCTAATCTACCTCCACTACTACCAACACCTAATATCCCCATTATCCAATCCCCTTATCCACCTATCCATAAATCCTCTAAAAATCCTAATCATGACCAATCAATGCACACATTGTCTAAACATGAAGCTTTCACTCATTCCACCATACCCATGGGATTCAAAAGCAAACATTTTGATGCCTCTATCTATAAATCAAAAAATATGAAGGGTCCCCATGCCCTAGAATACAAAAGCAAAGAACCAAAGAAAAATCCATCCAAAAAGCAATATAAGATCATACTTTCAAAAGAAAAGTCTAAAAAAAAAAATGGTTTGGGTACCTAAGAAAAAGGAAAACAAGTCAAATGATGCATCTACATCTCAAAAATTCCAACCATCCACTTCCACCTCACATTCCCACTCTATTCAAGAATCTCATATTCCATCCCACAAGAAAAAGAAAAGTCATAAAAATGCTAAATCTATGTGGGTACCTAAAAAACTTCATCACCCATCTCCATTGCTTCCTACACCCCCTCCACATCAAAATCTTCAATGTTTATCACAATGTGTGCAACCATTGGTCATGGTTCCCTTCCATTTCACAACGATTTCACATACCTCCATCTCCTCACCATTCACTCATTATCCTACATATCTTCCCCATCACCTTCCTATGGTCCATGCTTTTGGCTAAGTCTCTCATTCATCTCCCCTACATAATCCCTATCATAATCCACCAATCCCTCCATAATCAACATCATAATCCATCATCTACCTACTCCATCTCCCTTTCATGTCATCCCTTACCAACATCTATGAGCATAATGACATTTGACATGGTCCATGCGATGACATCCATCTCTAGTGGGACTATCATCTTTCATGGAACTAGAAACTTGAGTCCCTCCTATCCATATTCCCCTTCTCGTATCCAAAAATCATAAAAGTAAAAAAATCAAAAGAAAAGAAAAGAAAAGAGAAATCCCTTCGTCCAATGGTGAAAACCTGGTAAATAGGTGCCCTGGATAAGTACCATGATGAAAACCTGGTAAACATGTGCCCTGGATAAGTACCATGATGAAAACCTGAAAAACAGGCATCATGTGTAGGTTGATCTTCTATGTCACTTACACTTGGGGGCACTTTGTCTCATCTACACTATCTATCCTATCATGTCATTTCTTATCATATCATGTCCATCCTACCTACCATATTTATCTATCATACCCATATACTTATCATATTGAGTCCATTCATCCTCTCTTCCTCTTTTTGATCTTGATAAAAATATGGGGCAAAATGTTGAAACATGCTTTGGATATCTTTTGATATACCTCATCCTTCCAAACAAGCCTATCATTATCCTAGTGTCATAAGCTTTGTCATGAATAATCCTAAGTATTGTACCTAGAATGGGGCATGTTATTCCTATGCGACATAGTCTTTGGAGATCACATCCCTGCCCTCTTATCATGCATACATCCTGTCATTTTTTATCCATCCATATATCATGAGCCTTTTGTCCCTTATCCTATCACCCACCCTTTCATCCATCAATCACATCTATATCCTTGCACCTAGACTTGGTTTTCCCTTGTCATTGGTATCTAGCACAAAGGCTACCCAAATTGTCATCCATTGACATCTCAAAACATTTCAAAAATCCAAAAAAATCAAAGGCCAAAAATCCAAAAAAAATCAAATATTGAAAAAATCTAAAAAAAAAAATCAAAACATTTCAAAAATCCAAAAAATCAAAACATTTCAAGAATCCAAGCAATAAAATCAAACCAAATCACTTCAACGCATCAATTCAACTTCTTCAAATCAATTTTTTCATCAAATTATCTAATCACATCACTTCTTCTAATCAAATCCATTCTTCTAATCAATCACATCACTTCTTCTAATCAAACCCATTCTTCTAATCAATCTAATCATTATCATCAAATCAAATCATTTCTTCATCAATCCAATCAATCAAAATCATTCCAAGTAAATTATTCCTCGATTTAATTCAACAATCATCATCCAAATCTTCAAATCAAGCATCTTCAATCCTTCCAAGCAATAATCCAAATGCAATTCAATCCTTAATCCATACCAATGAAACTAATCAATCTTGCCAAATTATCCAATTACATCGTTTGGTCTTGATCCTAATCTTGTTGTAAACCCAATCAATCAGTCAATCATCCTTGTGTTGATCTAGGGATATATCGTTCCCCACAATGACAACACTATCATCATCATCAATCAACCATCCTCGTGTTGATCTAGGGATATATCATTCCCCGCAATGACAACACTATCATCATCATCAATCAATCAATTAATCGTCGGTTTACAGTTTGACAGGGGCAATACCTTGTTTGTTTTTGTATCATTTGTGCATGCTTGCTTGTGTGTTTTATCATTTCAATTTGCATTTGCATCAAATCCAAATCACTCCCAGCTAATATTCATATCTTGTATCTAGACAAGGTTGTATTATGTTGGGGCACGAGACACATCATCACCTTGGTCCTTTATACCTTGGTGCATAACGTCTAGTGCTATATCAAACATATGATTGCTCACTTTATTGCAGCATAACGTGTCATTTTTCTTTTTCATCTACTTCTTATCTTGTATCATTCATCTTATCCCTCCTTTATCATTTCATTCATTTTGAGAGAATATTCGTGTTTATGCAACCCGCCTATCCTCTCGAGGGGGCATTATCATCATTATCATATCCCATATCATCATCCCATTTCTTCATATCTTTTGCATCATCATATTCTTCTATCATCCCTTTCCTTCATTCATCATACTCCTTCACTTCTTCAAGTGGTTGGGGCATCATTTTTTTTTCATCTATCCATATCTTATCTTCTTTGAAATGATGTTACTCAACATAAATCTCACCATCTCGAACATCATCTCAAAGAGGGGCAAAATGTAGACACCTAAAATTGTCCATGTCATAATATTACCTAGTCAATACATGACCTTGTAAAACATTTGTAATATTTTACCCTAGGTCATTACATTATCTCACTTATCTCATTTATCCCACTTAATCACCTTCCCAATTAATTAAATAAATCTCATTTATTTAATTAATTCCCCTTTCACATGTCTCAAAATAATTCAAATTAAATATTTGAATTAATCTCTCACTTCTTGTCACGTTGCAACATGTGTCACATGATTACAACTCTTCACATGCATAAATAATTTTATTATTTGAATTATGAGATTCCCACTCACATCCTAATTTTGGTCTCATGTCATAATCCACTTAATGTGCGTCATATACACTAAATTCAACTTTTAATCCTAGCTATACATGTCACAAATTTGACTTTTAATCTTGGCCATCGAATCAAATCAGCCTTCTCCTATAAATCAAGCCTTTCACAGGTCATTTAGAGGATCTTCTTCTAGCATCATTACTCTGCCAAAAATTCTTCTTATTTATCTATTTTCTTCTATTATCTTTCGTCTTATCATTATGCTGCAAAAATGAGCAATCAACATATCAAATCATTCAAACCTTCAAAATCATGCATTCTCATGCAGGTGGAGAAGAGCAATGGAGATAAATCAATTCAAGCTTGGAGATTGGTTTGAATTTGCTTGTTATTTTGATTTTCATGCTTGCTTGTACTCTATTGTGCTAATTAGGGTTTTGATATCTTGTTATTCTAGTTTTTATCTGATTTTCCTTAACTTACATTTTTGCAGCTATGATTACAATCACTTTTTTTTTGTTTCTTTTTTGCAGTTAAAAAAAGCTTAAGTGGAGTATCGTTTTCAAAATCATTTGTCCCCCCTTGATTTGTTTCGAGCTCTGCTCATGATCTTAATGTATGCCTAGTCGTGTACTCACAACCATGTGGACGCGGCTGCAAGGGGGGGTCTGCTGCAATAGCAAAGAAATGTTAAATTGATATGTTTTATTATTATTGTTACATGTATTTCATTAATTAAAAGAACATCAGAGTGGTGCTCTTTACCTAATTGGGCCACATCATGTTCCTGATATTGTCTTATAGCCTCATACTCAACATGTTGAACACCCTCTAAATCCTGATCTGGAGTTGAAACACAAAAGATTACATTAATTAATACACCAATTGCAATTAAAAATGTGTAAAAGAACATTAGATTACAATCACTATCATAATATTATTACAATCATATTATGATTGTAATAATATGATTACTGTCATAATATGATTACAATCATATTATGATTGTAATAATATGATTACTGTCATAATATGGTTACAATCACTTTTTTTTTTGTTTCTTTTTTGCAGCTAAAAAAAGTTGAAGTGGAGTATCGTTTTCAAAATCATTTGTCCCCCCTTGAGTTGTTTCGAGCTCTGCTCGTGATCTTAATGTACGGCTAGTCGTGTACTCACAACCGTGTGGACGCAGCTTCAAGGGGGGGTCTGCTGCAATAGCAAAGAAATGTTAAATTGATATGTTTTATTATTATTGTTACATGTATTTCATTAATTAAAAGAACATCGGAGTGGTGCTCTTTACCTAATTGGGCCACATCATGTTCCTGATATTGTCTTATAGCCTCATGCTCAACATGTTGAACACCCTCTAAATCCTGATCTGGAGTTGAAACACGAAAGATTACATTAATTAATACACCAATTGCAATTAAAAATGTTTAAAAGAACATTAGAGTGGTCCTGCTTACCTGATGGAGCCACATCATGTTCCTAATCTTGTCTAGCCTGATCATGCTCAACATGTTGAACACGCTCTACATGCTCTAAAGTTGAAACACAAAAGGTTACATTCATTAATACAATAAATGCAATTAAAGATGTTTAATTGTATTAATCCATACTGTGTTTTGTATAGCACATGAATACATCTAGTACCGGGATGCACACCATGGCCTTCATCGGCAGGTTGCGCTCCACCCTCACCAAGCTGCATTCAAATGTCATGTGCAGGATTATCATTGCTTATCTGTGTAAAACAAATAGGCACATTATTATGGTGGAAATTAATATTGAATAGATTACACAAGTATTCAATTTGAAATAAACTTTATTGAGTTTATTTACCTGCATATTGGATGCAGTGGAAGATTGTGTTTGCCTAGTCGAGACTCTTAGTTGTTCAGTCAGGGCTCCATAGCCTTGGTCGAAGGCAATCTTTAGGTCCTCTTGTGTGGGCACTCTATTGAAATCAAAGCCCTGCATTTTTGCATGCGATCATGAATTTTGCTTCTATGATGTGATAAAACCAAAATTGTTTGCAATTTATTATTTGGATGCAATATTTCATTTATTGATACTTACAAATCATGCGGCTACTTTCATATAACCACCAGAGCCAAGTTTGTGCTGCCCATGTTTTTCTAGTCTTGCCTTTGTTGCCTTCGATGTGTCGGGCAGCCTATGAAAAATTTGAAATACATTAGATTATGTAAAAAGAAAGATTAATCAGTATATAATTAAATTGTTGATAGTATTACATACCTTCCTTGGCCCGGTAGTATCTTTCCTTTCTTCTTTTCAGCCTTCTCCTTTCCATCCGACACCAAGTCCTTCCACTCCCTTTCTGGAATCATGGGGGCACACTCGTACTTTCTATTTTTCTCTAAATGTGACCTGTATTTGTCCCTCACATACTTTAGATAGGTACCAGCTTTCTTAAGGACCTTGGTTCGGTTGAATGTTTTATCACCGAACAACACAACTAAACGGTTAATGAGCTCATCTTTTAAATCTTGATTTTGGGCATTCCACCATGTACGTATGGTGGGCCCAAAGAGCTCCAATGAAATATCACTTAGATGTTTATAAAAAACATCATTTCTTGCAATTATAATGTAGGAAAATATTTCCATTTTGTAAATCAATATAATAGGGTGCTATCCCCACTATTAGCACTTACTTAAAAAAATAATAATAATAATTAGAACATTTTAAATTACCTGGGACCTTCTCTATCTTTATGGGAAGGAAATCCTTGGTCACCACAAATGTGACCGGAAATGTTCCCGTACTAGTAATACGGGAAGATCCAGGAAATGCTGCTAAAACATCACCAGTAGTAGTGGCCTCTGCATCCACAGGTACTGACACATGTAGTGGCATGTGTTCGCTGCCAGAGGGTGGACTACCGAATGCCTGCATGGTATGTGTTTCCGACATTTCATATGACAATATAGGTACAGATGATGGGGTCAGATGATGTGTTGTATGCGCAGGAAGATCAGGATTGACACTTGTACCATCCCCTACTTCCTGGGAAACACTTGCAGTACCTTGATCACGGCCAATAGCATGATCATGAGGACGCAAATAATCCTGTAAAAACAGCACATATTTTAGTTCATGACATAAAAGAGTACAAAATATAAAACCATGAATGAACTTATGTTATAATTAAAGATCTCATGACAGCTTACTTCCAAGTTTTGTGCTCTCTGAGACAATATTTTAACCCTTTCTCTTATCTCATCTATTTGAGGCACTACGAATACCAACTGAAGGATTTCTTGATTGCATTTTTTTTGGGCCTTCCTCATCATATCCATAGGGTTTGTGGAAAATGCGATGTTATCATCACATAATAGTGACTACACCTCCATATGAATGCTCTCATGTACTACTGGTGCCTTTCCCTGATCAGCCAACTGCAACAAGAATATTAAAAACATTATCAAAATTAACCCAATAAACTCATGAAAAAAACATAATAATAAAACATTTTGCTTATATCTAATTTTTACAATTACAATGACGTAAACCTATCAGATAGAAGTGCCTAAAGATGGATCGTGATCTATGCTCTAGGCTGGAGCCTTCCTCATATGATCAATGTCCCACTATGACAAAAATTAAATATAAAAAATATTACCAAAATGAAACCAATAGACTTACGAAAAAAAACATAATAATAAAATGGTATATTGGAGTCATTAATTGGAGGTTGGGTAAAATGGTATATATATAGTACTTACCACCCCCATAGTAATTGTGTTTGTATCTAAGTGATTCAAATTGTAATCGATTAGCAACTCTTCCCCTGCAGTTATTGATTTTATCGCACATACGAATACACGGTTTCCCTCTCGTGCCTCGAATATACAATTGGGTTGCTTATTTGTTGACCCAGGTCATGTACTATTTATAAACCCTACAAGATTCCCTGATGTTTTTGGCCTCCCGTCAATGTACCTAGCCACTCCTTTATTTTGATCCTTATCTTTTAGTTGTATATAATTTGCTGATAGTGCATACCTACGCATACTTCATGTATATCGAACCAGCTGCATCCAATTTTTGTAACTGTAACAGGGTCCAACATACTCCATCAACTCAGTAACTTTGTCATAACAGACTTTTATGCCATCCATGCAAAATAGGCCCAAACCATGTAATGATGATGGTGCTATGCGATATATCCTCTCATTGACACAAAGATCAATGTTTATTGGAGGAAGTTCCTTGGGTACCCGTTGTTTTCGTAGATGTTTGTACCTCAAGGGCACCTCGATGTCGCCTATGCTCTCATCATCATAAGAACATGACCCCCCTTTAGTAAGAAAAAATTCCATGTGTTTACGAAATTTTCTTCTAATCTTTTGACCTCTAGTTGATCTCCCTCTTTTAGACCTACTACATGTCTCGCTTTCCTCTTCTCTTCCTGAATTTCCCTCGCTTGAGGAAGACAAATCTGACAAATACCTATTTTGTGGTGCCTACACTCATAAGGATTTTGGATGAAGTTCTTTCATGGTGATGTGATCCGAAGGTGACATTATGATTAATTTATCATTTCATCGCTAGAAATTAACAGGTTATAAGGTAATCAAGTCTTGATAGATTGCAAGTTATTGTTAGTACCATCCAAATGTGTCCATCATAAATCAAATCTACTTAACGTCTTTGTGCAGCATCTTTGCAAGCATAAAGTAACTTCAAATGATAGTTTGGAGTTAGTTCTTTCTTCTTTCAGCAAGTATTGTAGCTCATTTTTGGAGCTTTCAAGAAAAAGATAGCATTGTAACTCATTTTCACGGACTTGTACTCAGTTGTATTTTTACCTTTCAATCAATAAAAGCAAGCTATTTTTCCTTCTCTCTTGTCTAAACTTAGCCATGAAATAGGACAACCATAAAAAAGGTAGAAAGGTTTGAAGAATGTAGTCATGATAATATTATATCAACCTTATTGGGTTCTTTGAAAGAAGAAGAAAACTATGAAGTTCCAAATCAATTTCTTGTACCACAAGAGCACCATAAGAGTAAGATGAAGGATATGATCACACCAAAAGAGGAAAAAGGAAAAACCAATCTAAAGCTTTCAAGGGGATGTCCTATCAGGCATCTAACTAGGATGGAAACTAGCAATGCATCACAAGTCATTATTTCACCCAAGCATGAGGACTCTATCCTACTATCCTATCCATTTTAAGATAACATGAATGGTAAGTGGATTTGTGGATTTGTTTTCTCCATTTATGAGGCATTTCAATAGTTGGTTAAACATCTATCATTTCTTCATTTCCTCTTTAATGCTCACAAACATATGGAGCATTACAAGTTGCAAAGAAAGGGTAGCTACTTTCATGAACCAGTTAATGGTTTTATTTAGGTATTCCTTTCCTCAGTTAGTCTAGGTTAGGATAGTTTTTGTTTTAAGTGAATAAGTTTTGTTTGCACTGTTAGTTTGTTTTGAGTCATTTGGTAGGTTGAATAAGGTTGGTAGGTGTTATGTGGGGGAGCTTTTATTTTCCTTCCCTTTGGGGTGGTTTTATCTTCATTATTTTTCTATTGGTCTGGTATTTGGGGGTTTTTTCTTTTTGGTCGTTGACTTGCTATCAGCAATACTCAGTCACTTAAGTCGTGTTTTATCCCTTTTGGCTGTCACTTCACCGGCCCCTTTTACCTATCCTTTCAGTTTTTCATTTTGACTTATGCGTCCCTATGGTTTTCAGCCTATTAACCTTTACAACGTAGCCTTTGAATTATTTTTTGACCCCGTGGGTTATTTCCCCATTTGCCTAGTGGTCCCCTTTCTTTAAGGTAACTATTTCGCATGTGCAGATTTGTATTAGCCGACAGATGTAGGAACTGCGATCTTGACCGTTCATCTCACACCTCGCAAGGTTTTTGCTTGCATCACAAAAAATGTTGTGAGGCTTGTGAGATGCTACCACCTATTGTGTAACTTGGTGGGGCCAGCTTTTGAGTACTGACTGATGGACGGGTGATGATGCTGACAGTTGTGTACTATCCAATGCATCTGGGCCATCCCTCGTTGACCTCATGCAATTAAAACTTCAGTTTCAATAATATTGTGAGGTACGTGATGTGTTGACACATGGGTGATGGTGCTATCAATTAACGAATGAGGTGGGACCCGTTCCATGTGATGTGGTACCTAATGGGCAATATTCTTGCTCGCTTGCTGACTGGAAGGAGGATATGTCATTTTCAAACTGTTGTTGACCAAATCTGGACTGTCTATCTGGCCAACTGTATCTTTGATCAACGGCATGTTTTCAAACAAATTGGTGATGTACTATAGCCGTTCTATCTCACACGAGCGAATATTAATGGTCAAGTTCAACTCAGCCTGTGTAATTAAATGTTAAATAACTAGTGGATTGCTATTTCAGTGTTGCATTCTGGTTTATAAGAATTCCTCGGTGTTTAGAAAAGGGGTTATTATCTCAGTTCTCCATTATCGCGACAGTTGACGCTCTACAAAATAAACAGTAAGTGATACAAACGCCTTCTTTTATAATTTCAGAATATATTAGTGTTGCCTATTGAATAATTGGCGATTGTGTCCTTTTCGATTCCTGGTGAATTGTTAAGCGAATTGGCTGTTAGAGCTTATATAGGTCATTGCTAGTGATTTGTGTGCATATAAAAAAGTTTTATGTAACGACAGTCAAGAATAGGGTGTAATTGTTTATTTTTCTTTAAGAAAACCCTAGTTCAAATCCCCTTCTGTTTAAAATATATGGCATCCAAGGCACGAACTGTTGGTCCCGAGGCTACGCCTCGGGGTTACTCACAAGATATTATTGATCTGTTGAAACTTTCTACGAGCAAGAAGCAAGAAGGAAGGATATTGTTCTATGGACCCATGATTCATGAAGGTTTAATGGAAAATAGTGTACAATCCATGATGTCGAATTGTCGTACACTAGTTGGTAGCTCTTTTCCAATTGGTTTGGAAATAGAAATTTTCCTGTTCCTTTGTGTAATCCATGGAGACTGGACTTGGGTAGGCTGGTGGTACCGAATGTCTATGAAGATGTAGACTTATTAAAAGATATTGTTGCAAGGTACGATCCTATGACTCGAATTGTCAAAACACATCTTGGCAAGCCTATGATTAAAGTAACCAGAGAGGAAATTGCAGATATTTTTGGCTTACATGAATGGAGCCAGGATATGATTCCCATCAAATTGGAGGTCTTCAGGGAAGAATACAGAAACACTAAGGGTTTGATAAGGACATCCCTTTTGATACCCCATTTGGCTGTGTCGGGAAGAGGGAAGAATTAGAAAAAGGTTGTTATTGGCAAGAATGAGTGTGAACCTTTCCTGGTAGACTACTTCACCCCTCATTTCAAGAAGACCATCTGTGCACTATGTCAAGTTTTGGGGATTGACCTGAAGAAGACTGTGCCTATAGAGATAATGTATATGGCTGTCAAACTCCAACACCTTGGTTATAATGTGGTATATGACTTTTCCACTTACCTTGCAAAGAACATAGATTCTGGCTTAGCAGCTTTGAAGCTGGGAAAGAATTGGGTAAAATTCAAATGGTTTTCACTGTTGATTCATATGTTTTTATATAGGGGTCAGAAGGTTTTTGAAAAAGATATGGAGTTGAAGAAGATGGAAGGAGATATTGAAATGCCTGTCCAATATTGGACTAGGGTCTTAGACAAAAATGATCATAAGTTTGATTATGTCACCTTTCATAATATTTTTGGATCTAAGTTAAGGAAGGCTTTAGTTGTTGATCCACCCAGGATTCCAAAAGAAATTCATGACTTTCTAAGACCTATGGAGAGGAGGCCTGAGCTGAATCTAACCCACAATTGGGGTGATATTATCCCCAATCACAATACTACAACCTTCAGAGTCTTTGGCACCAATGCCACCCCATTTGTCCTACCTAAAGAAGTTCCTCTTAGACTTGGTTTTGTAGAGATTATGAGGCAATTGGGAGCATCTCAAGATTTCCATTTTCCTGTTGAACACAAGAAAGGAACCTTTTTCCCTGAATATACAGCTTTTGCAGATTTTGTTATGATAAAGGGAGGGTGGAGAAATTTACACTTGTTACTCAAGCCATATAGATTGAATACTGTACGCCCTAGGAATTATGATCCTGAGGGTTTTATCTCCCAAATGAAGGCTAGACATTGGACTAGAACCTTTGTTCACAATTTCTACTATCTTGGAGATATCATTAAGAATATTTTTTATGAGGACTTACAGGATGAGAGAAAGGCAATGTACATTGCCTATTCAAAAATGGTAAGAAGTAAACAGGAGAAAATACCTGGTTTTGATCCTGTACCTGATGCTAAAGATGAGCTCAGTAGGGAAATCTATGTTCTTGATAATTTCGAGAGCATAGTAGGAGTCTTGAAGGAGGAAAGGATTGTAGAAGGAATGGGAAAGTCACATGTTACTGAGCAGCACCCTGAGATAAGAATTGAAGAAAGGCCTACCTACCAGCCTCAGGGGAAAATAAAAGTGTTTTCAAGAAGGAAGAGAAATAGGACAGAGGAAGTTACGATGAGTGGTGCATCATCCATCCTAAGGAAATCAGTATCTAGTATTATTGATCTGGATTCACCTTCGAAGAGTTTAGAATAGATTAGCACATCATCCCCAAAGAAGCCTAGAACTGATAGTATGGGGGATGTTGGCCAGAAAGGTAATGATGAGGAGGATATTATTGTAACTCTGGATGAAATAAATCTAGAAATGCCACTAGATCCAACTGACATTGCAACGAGCTCAGGAGCCATCACCCTAAGATTGGGGAAGGATGAGATTAAAGGAATTACAAATAGTGATGATTTGAGAATGGAAGCCTGCAAAGAATTCATGATGGATGACTCTTTTATCCATACCCGTGCTTTTGAAGATTTTGTATGGAGAGTTCATCTCTCATCTTATACTGAGTAGGTAGCACATGAGAGAAGTTTGCACCCAGAGCTTCTAGAGCAAGTAATTCAGTCAAAAGTCAGAGTACAATTGAAGGAGAGGTTTAAGGAAATCACACCAGAACAGGGCAGAACATTGGTTCAAAAGTGTGGGATATTGCTGATGCTATAGTATTTGATATAGTAAGAAGGGAAAATAAACTGCTTCTTGCAACAGAAGAGGAGGCGGCATTAGCACTTAAAGGATCGGCTTTCAGTGAAGAGTGGGATTCTCTGGCAATATGGTCACTATCTACAGGGTCTCAAAAATGTATTGTTGTTCAAACATCCAATTTTAGTGGTCAATTGATTTTGAAGAGAGTTGTTGATACCCCTGCCTTGGAGGATGTTGACATGGTTGTGAATGTTTCCAAATTTACTAGGGCAACCGTGGAGGATTTAACTAAAAACTGAGATACTCTGAGGAACCAATATAATGACATTATTATTGAGTATAATAAGAGTCAGCAAAGGGTGGCGGAATTGGAAACAGAAATGGCCTTATTAAGGAAACAAATGGAAATCTTGAGATCCCAAAAGCAGGTTAGCTCTAGCCAAATTATTGCTGACCCACTAATTGATCAACCCCAACCTCCTACACAGGTTCAATCTTGGGCTATGGTCCTATATAATATGGGACAAGTGCCTATTGCAGTTGAGAAGGCCAGTACCTCAACCAAAGATCCTTCTAGGGAAAAGTTACTCCAGCAGATTGAAGAATATAAGGAGATGGTAAATCAAATCCAGGATGCAGCAGGAAGGAATAATTCAAAAATTGTTGATACTGTGTTAAGGCATCTACATAAACGGGTCCAGAGTAAGTTGAATGGTGTTCATGTGAATTATGCCTTGATGTTGCAAGCACTTGAATTGTTTCCAAGGGACAGAGAATTGGCTATCCCTTTGCTAAATAGATGGGGCCCTAGAATGGAAAAATTGAAATTTATGGCAGTTGGAGCAAAGCAGCATGGGAATAAGTATCCTACAGTCATGACAACATATCAATTTGTTAAGACAATTGTTGAGCAAAAATTTCAAGGGGCTGCTGCTCCTATGGAGTCCAAAATCAAAGCACTGAAGGAAGTTATGATGGAAAATATTTGACTCCACTACCTAATATTTTGCATAGTCAAGATAGTGTCAAGCGTTTGCAGGAGTGGAAGGAGCAAATGAATAATATAATGACTGCCCAAACTCATGAGATATGCAAAAATGTTGATATTCGCATGTTGGAGAACACTTTAGAGAAGTTATCTTTTGTCATTAGTTTCTTGGAGAATTTTGACAAGATAGCCACGTCATTAATGATAAAGTATGTACCTTATCGAAAAATAGTGGACCGGGTGGTGGCTTTCAATTGGTCGTCAGAGGAAGATTTTGAGTCATGGAAAAAGATATTTATTGATGAACTTGAATTGTAAATAATGGGGATGAGAGCTACAATTTGGTCATGTAAAATACAGGTCTGGCCTACAGTATTATATTTTGAAATGCATTCTCTTCCCGGATTCAGGTACAAATTGCACAAATAAAATCAACACATGGAGCGGTTAAAAGATGCTTTGGTGTCAGGGAATTAATACTTGGAACCACGCTTTCCTTTCCTCCGTAACAAATTAATAATCATTTTTTTTAAAGCTTTTCTTCTCTTACCAAGCAAATGATGTAAAGATAACTGATTAGGAATTAGCAGTCCAGCAAAAAATGGACATGTGTATCCTCCGGCCTAAAGCTTGTTTGCTCCCTTGTTTCTATAAAAGGGAATTCTAGGCTGAGGAATAGGTCTGTTGAAATTACTTAAGATATGTAAGAGAAGAATCAAGTAGAGAGAGAGAAAAGAATATGTCCAGTTTTTTTAAGCTTTGAGTCTGTTTGGGAACTTAGTAAATCATGGGGTTTTGGAGCATACTTATGCAAATCTTGTGATTGTTTTGAGTCTATTTTCTCTCCTATTGTAATAATTTGCATGAATTTTTGATGAAAAGTATATAAAAGATGATGTTCATTAAATTTCATTTGTCATTTCCTGTGGATTATGTTCAACTATAGCTTTGGTTCAATGGACTTGTTAAATGCTTCAGTTGTTCAATAAGTTCATGCAAATTAGCACATAGGATTTGCTAAAGAGTAATAGATTCATGTGATAAATGGATGGTAACGCCTTACATACAGATCATAGATGCTCTAGATGAAAGTTGCCCTGTAGTTCAGTTTCCAGTTTGACTCTGTGCTTTAGGATATGGCACTGGTACTCTGATTGCTTATTGTTCTTGTATTTTTTGTTATAGCTTTAGGAAATTTCACTCGAATATTTCATAAAAACACACTTAGGTGTTATTCCTTGTTAAATAAGAGCTGAATTCTCCTGAGAAATAGCCAATTTCTTGTAGGATTATCTTGTTTAAACTTAGACTGGAATTTATCTGTTGTTTATCCATGTATGAGCAAATCATTCTCATCATGAATGATAATATATTTTAAGGATACCCTCTTGGATCTTACAGAGTCCGAAGTGTAGGAGAGATAACAGTTTTGTTGCATTTTTCTCGTTAAGTTGGCACAGTGCCTTCAGGACTTTTAAAATTGAGTATGGCAAGCTCATAGAAGCTTCTGCAGGTTCTACTTGGGTTGTAAAAAATTCCAACATTATGCACTATTTTGGATGAGTTACAACATTATGCAAGACTATTTCTCAAGTCTTGTCAAGTTCCAAGAGTCGACACCATGCCCAATGGATAAGTTTAGGCAACTAGTGAGGATGTTTAGCAGGAAAACATATAGAAGATGTCACCAATTTTTTTACCTAATTTAGCTTCTAACTCAATCAAGTAAAGTTGGGATAGTTTTCGCAAAAATAAAGATAAAGGTACACATTCAATTCTACTAAGTTCCATTCATATACACAAAAGTATTAACAAATGAATTACAGTTCATTATGCAAATGTATACAAGAGAAAGATTGCACAAAATTTTCACAAATGTCTTTTATTGATAATTACAAATGTATGGTGTCCCACACAAGTTGTGGGAATAACTATTTCAATACAATATAAGACATAAACTATACATTTGAAGAAATAGAAAGGAAAGAGCATATGGAAAGAGTAGGGATCCGTCATTGCCTAAATGATGAACCCCAAAGTTGAACTGTTGCCTAAATGATACACCCCAAAGTTGAACTGTTGCATCATTGGAAAAGTATGATCAAATTCATCTATTATGAAGAATTGGTCTATGTGCCTCTAGTAATCACTATAAAAATGTGAAAGACAAAGCTATTTTATTTTTTCTATCTTATCTTATACCATTTTACAAGAATGGAGGGGCCAATGTGCAAGAAGATCTTTAGAAAATAGGCATGAAAATTGTAGGTTAAAGAGAATGGGGGTGCCAAACTTACAGTACTCATTGTCCCTTGGTCATCGATTTTCCCTGAGTGTCCTCAACCTTGTCCTCAACGCTAGTATTGACCTTGTTTTAGCTCCAAACTCTTCGTCGGCGCTAGTATTGACCTTGTTTTCACTCCTCCAAAGTCTTCCTCAGTGCTGGTATTGACCTTTCACTTGTCCAATTTGATGAGCTACAACCTGCTTTAGTTAGGTTTTAGAGTATGTTAATTAAATTTAAAAAAATTATGGCACCATTTAGAGTAGTGAATATAAAGCAAGCAAAGCCTATTATGGCACCATTTAGCGTAGTGAATATAAAGTAAGCCAAGCCTATTATAGTCATGAGGGAAATAATAAAACTCCTAGGATACTTTGTGAAACCATTTTCCTTGGTTAAAGGGAGGCCATAAAATATACCTTTGGATTTTTTCAATTTTAAAATATGAGGATTTGCAAGGTTCTTAGCAACATGAGTAATGGAAATGTGTGCAACAAGAATTTTTGAACACACATGGGATCTCCTTGCCAAAGAAAGGGGCTTCATAATTTAATATGATAATTTTTCTCAGCTCTAGAATCAACTTTTAAATCTTCTTCTAATAGGGCCAAAATCACATCTTCTTGTGTTTGAGAAGTCACCAGCACTGAACATAACCGTCAAGCAACTTTTTATCAAGATTATAACATCACCGTCGATTTTGAGCATGTGCATCTCGGAGCCGCTTTAGTAACCTGTCATATAATGTACTAAAACTCAACATAAATATTAAAGCACTTTGATTAATAGTAATGTTATAATATTAATATATTATATAACAATATTATATTACATTATATGAATTATAATGATATATTTGATATATTAAGATTATATATAATCTATATATAGATTAATAGTAATTATATTAGATTATTAATATTATTGGTATATTATTAATAATATTAATATTGTATTAGATTAATAATAATTATAATATTGTTAAATGATTAATTATATTACAAATGAACGCTGCTTTCAAATTCTTAGCTTTGAATGAATGGTTGAAGCACCAATGTTGAATGTTGCAACTCTAGTAGGCATGAATAGAAGTAGAGGAGATTGTTTGGGAGAAGAATTTTTTCTAGTGCTAGGTTATGTGTTAGGTTATATAGGGTTAGGTTATATAGTGTTTGAGCCTAGCCTCAAACACTACAATTAGGGTTAGGTTATGTGTTTTCTTTAGGGTTAGGTTTGGGATTAGGTTTATGGTTATGGTTAGAGTTTAGGGTAATCCAAATCATAACCTAACCCTTTCTCTCAAAACCTTAACCTTGACCCTAACCCTCACCTTTATCCTATCTTTATAACCCTAACCACAACCAAAACTCTAACCCCAACCCTAACCCTAATTACCTAACCCTAAATATTATTTATTTTATTAATTAGTTGCATTCACTCTAATAACCCTAAACCTATCCCTAAACTTAACCCTAGCCCTATCCCTGGCCCTAATCCTAACCCCAACTCTAAGCCAAATATAAAAACAACCCTTAATCATAATTACAATAACCCTAAAACTTCATTCTAGATATAACCCTAATACTATAATCCCTAATTGTAATACTAAACCCTAACCCTAATTTCATATATAATCCCAACCATAACCAAAACTCTAAATCTAACCCTAACCATAAAACATAAACCCTAATCTAACCCTAATCCTAACATTATTTTCCTAACCCTAACCCTAACTCTAAACCTAACACTAACCCGAACACTAAATCCTAACCCTAATTAAATACCCAATCATAACCCTAAATTGTAACATCATCCTTTGAATTGGATACTACATCAAAAATTATGTGTTACAATCATTGCTTCCATTGTTGGCATTTTTACATTGGTATGCATATATTTTTAAAATCAACAAAATCTTTTAATGTCTTCCCAAAATTTATATTATTAATTGTAATATCAAACTTATAAACATGTATCCAATTTAGAACATAAATAAGAAATATATGGTATTAGTTTCTTCAAAAAACAAAGTGATGTGGCCTAGAAGGACTATAAGGACTATAATGATTTTAGAATATACACATAATGGATTTGTTGAAAAGGTTTTAGAAACTTTCAAACAAATGCAATTGGTAGATGCAAAGAAAAATTCCACAACCTGATGGAACTTCAGTAAATTGAAGCTGGGGTTAGAGGGTTTCTAAATTACTCAGGGTAACCTTCAGTATGGATCGGTCAAAACCCTCTTGTTATGTTTTAATGGTGACCTATTGCCACAATGGACCGGTCACTTAAGTGAGGTTTCATCCCTCTCGAGTCGTGCTTAACCGGCCCTATTTCACCTAATTTTTTTGTCTTTTTGGCATAATGGCCTAGGTATTACACCGCCAGAAATTTCAATGTGGGCCCCACTTAAATGTTCCATCTGAGGGTTGATGAGTCATCCGATCATAGAATTCGATCTTGACCGCTTCTCGCAAACCTCATAGGTTTTTCTATTGGCGTCATCAAAGTAGTGTGAGGTTCATGAGATATGGCCACGTGGCGTGAATGGATGAATGGGTTTTCTTCCCGAGGTGTTCAGTATGATAGGGGGCCATCTTTTCACCAGTAATAGCCATCAATAATAGGGTAATCATGATCTCTCACACACCTCGCATGGGCAAAGTAAATATCCAGGAGAGTGTTGTGAGGTTCACGAGGGAGTGGCACATGGCTTTTCTTTTCATGCCAGTGGGATTATATGGGACCCATTGTGTGGTCTGGGTCTATTCTTCTACGGGTTTTTGATTGGATATGTTTTCTGAAGGCATCGACATGGATTGTCAACATCCATTGACTTGATCTCCACCCTCCGTTTATTAAAGTGCCTCCCAAATCAGCGATTCATTTATAGGGAAGAAGTGTGTGAGTTGCCTGTGTGGCTTGTATTACTTGGTTGTTGCTCGTGTCATTAATGATACAGGTTTCTTTTCTCCCGAGGATCTCCACCTAATTTCCTCTTGCGTGTGAATAGTGCCATCCTACTGAGGGTATTAATAGTTATCTGGATCATTAACTGTGCAAGTGCTTGAATCGCCTTCAAGTAATTGTACCCTGCATACTAGCTTGCTCTATAAATGCTAACTGAATTGTATGTAATCAGCATTGCATTCTCTTATGTCTAAGTGCAGTAAGGTTTTTCTTCTGTTTGTGGCTGCGCTCTGTTTCTATCATGAGTAAATCAGTTAAGTGAAGGAGTGCGAGGCTGGCATCACCAGTCATGAAGAAATATGATTCTCCCATGTCTCACAAGGCTATTATTAGGAACACTAGGAAGAGGCCAGTACATTGTTCATCCCCGATAATCATCTCGAATTCTGATGAATCTGAGACTGATTCTGATTATTGGTACTATTTGGCTTCCCTAGCCAATCTTATGGGAGTGGATGAGGAGGTTCTAGCAATTGAGCCAGTGTTTGCATTAGCACCAGGTCCAGTTGTTTGGGAATGTGCTCGCAAGGTTGGTAAAGAGGAGGTGGTTCCATCACTATCGCAGGCTCGAACTCTGAGCGGTTGCTTCTTCATGATTACTGGCAGTGGGTCCATTGGACATGTCTTCTCTTCTCTTGTTGTTCTATCAAGTGGATGTGGATTTGGATATGGACGTGCGCGTGCTTTGCATGAAATTTTGTTTTTTGACTGGTTATTTCATAACTATTTTGATTCCTTTGTTCATGCACGGTATCATTATGACAAGGAATATAAATTTGAATTTCATTTTGGTGCTGAAATTCAATTTGGTGTCACAATGTAACCTAATGCTTGTTGCTCTCCTATTCTATAAAGGAGATTTCACGGCTCATTGTGAAGGGTCAGAAAAATTTTACAATCCGACGCTTGGAAGTTATACAGTCCTCTTTATTGTTAAAGTGTTATGAACATTTTGTTTCAGGAAGTCATCCTAGGGTTAGGTTTATATACAGATTAGTGTGATATGCTTTTTTAATTACTTATATTGAAAGAAATCTATAAAATTAAGATGGTTTACTCTCCTGGGTGTGTGCCATGGATTATGAATAGCTTTATCAAAGATTCATCTATTCAGTTTCAATAGTTAATTGAAAATGTGATTCATTTTCTTGCTTTAACTCAAAGAGTTAATCAAATGCTTGAAAAATAAGTTACATGTTCATGGTTGTATATACTCAGGATGCTTGAAGAAGTACTATCTTAATATTCTAAAATATCTCATGATAGTAATGATATATGAGATGGGTTCATCGTATCAGGATTTTGTTCTGTATGACTCTGTTGCCCTATGGATGAAGCACTGGATAATGTTTGTGTCATTTTATTAGTTCAAGACTGTAGGTTCTAAGCAAGGATATCCAAATATTGAACACAAAACACTTGAATACAACCTTGTCCTCCTTAGGGAGGTATTGTAACAAATAAGTGGGTCAATTCTGTTGCTCTTTGGTACTGGTAGTCATTCTCTAGTCTGCCAAAACCTTGAGATGATCACTATCCCTTTGAGTGTGTAGGAATTGTAATCTGTACATAGGAAGTGTTCTTACCAATCATGAGACATTCATGTGAACATGTTTAGGTTTACCCACCTTGGTCCTACAGAGCCAAAAGTGTAGGAGAAGTCAGTCCTTTACTGACTCTCGTTAGTTGGCCATTAGTGGTTGTAGTTGTCCTCGATAGGGGTTGGTTACCTCTTAGATATCTGCAACCTCTACATGGATTGTATTTTAAACACCAACACAACCTTCACCAAAATCCTTATTGGTTTCCTTAATATGGGAGATTTGGAACAAGGTATAGACATCCATCAAAGCATAATATGAAGATGATTTTTTCCAAATGTTGTGGTTGTAGATGCCCTTTTAAAATTTATACAAAATGTGGAAGGATAGAAAAAGCTTGTGAACTATTTGACAAAATGTCTCAAAGAATTGTAATCTCTCAATTTATTTTAGTGTCTATTTTGTTATACCCCATGTCCCAAATTGGGTATAACACAATAGACACTAAAACAAATTGATAGATTGTTATGAGGGAAATGATGAGACTTTTCTAATTAGAGTATATTCCATGACATTACAATTATTCGAGGCATTGTGTCAAATAGTTCATGAGCTTTGTCTATCCTCCCACATTTTCCATAGATTTCAAAAGGGCATCTACAACCACAAGATTTGAGAAAATTCATCTTCATATTATGTTTTCCTTATGATTGGTTGACTCTTATACAAAATTAATATGTTCAATTTATGTTTCCTACTTGATCTAACTATCCACAAATGGAAATTTAACAGTGGAAAGATATGATCCTACTTTGGTATAAATTGTATATGCAATATCAAGGTATGAATTAATATGTTCAATTAAGAGATGTTAAATGAAATGAATAAAACTAATGTAATGTAAATAAGCGAGACCAGTGCCTTATTGGGTAAAATAGAGTCAAATGAAATCCTTTAATGAATGGTTTCTATCTAGCGGGTCCTCTAATTGTTTGGCATATAACTATGAGTTTACAACTGGTATAAACATGCAAGAGTGTAAATGATAAACCCTAGTTGAGACAGAATATCAAATCTAATAATCTGATTCTTCTTAATGATCCAAATGGCATTCCCAAATTACTGTAATTTATTGAAAGGAATTTTAATTCTTCTTTAAAGAATCCAATAAACCAAATCACACAAAAACAACAAATGTGTACTGATAAATAGAATATATACTTGATACTTCAATTTAAACAACCAAGAAACATCAAATTGGAGACAATCAAATAATCGCAAGAATCCAACAAACAATTGATACCAGATGAAGCCACTAAATCAACAGTCTTTCATTATGTCCTTCAAAGTTCATACATGCAACATAGTCTCCTTGAATGTCATCATTTCTGAAAATTTAATGCTTACAGTAGTCTATCCTATTCTAATTCTATCTTCTACCCCTTAAATTTATCCAACGGATACTTATACATCAGTTTGCAAAAGCACGTGTCTTTTCAAAAAGGTTTAAAGCATAAAAGGTTTAACAAATCCACTATTAACTAATTTCTCTTGAGCCACAAATGGACTGCAGACATATGCTCCATATAATCCTGGTGCTCATGAGTGTCGGCATCTCCCAATGCATCATAGATCACAATCTCCATCATTATCATTTGCTCATTTTGCTCACATGTTGCATCCAATATCACATCTTTCGCAGTGGCTATCTCCAACATCCCTTGGAGTATTGTTTCGTACTCACTTTTCCATGTAGTCGCTTCCTTCATTTTCCCTTCATCATCACATAACTTGGTGAATCTATCTTCAATAGCCTCTATCAATTCCTACATATCCCCTTGTAACTCCACATAGAAATCCCTGTGCCTATCCATAATGCAATTGGCATATTTTTCAATCTCTTCATTACTAGTAGTGTCCTCCTCCAATTCCTCAATTCTTTCCTGAATTCTGCTATCCACTCTCCTATGTTCCTTTATTGCATCTATGTACTGTGAATGTTTTCCCCAGATTTTATTTAACCAAGTGGTTAAAACAACCTTCCTTTTTTTTATTATTGCAGCAAATGCATCCATTCTCCCTTGAGAGTATGTAGTTGACCCTTCCCAACGGTCTTTTTTCTATGAACTCTCACCTTGAGTGAGCATCCTTGTTGGTTCTGTTACACCACCTACCAAGTCTTTCAAGCATTCATTCTCTCTCAACATCCTCTCATTATTGGTTTTGTACATCTCCCTTTCCCTTATCAATGCTTGGATTTGGGCTTTATTCAACTTGGCTATATTTATCCCAATATTAGCAGTCGCTACAGGATCAACCTCCCTAGCCTTCAGGGTCATGACATGTTTGAATGCCTTTTCAATATCAATAACAATTGATTTCTTGTGAGGAGGATACAAGGCCCAAATCATCAATGTTTCATCATCAGGATTGTATCTTGATCCTGTGTATACCTTCGTCACCTTCTCTATACTGAGCTTGTGGGTAGCATTGTTATCTTTTAAGAAACTATCAAAAACTAATGCAGAATTCATATCCAAACCTGGAAAAATCATAACAACTACCTTTTCAAGCAGCTCCCTCCCCTTTTCAGGGGTCATGTCAATCATCTCTTTGTCCACGTCATCCTTTAAGCTTTTTAACGGTTGATCCTCATTCCTTGGAGTGACATTGTCAACCTATCCCCTTATCTCTTTCCCTTTTTGCTTATATAAAAATGTCTTAAACTCTGAGATCTTTATAAATTCATCATCTAATATGAAAGACCTATAGTCTTCATGTATTGTATCTACATCCATGGTTTCCTCAATGTCTGTTTCTCTGGAAACATAGACATACTCCTGAGTCTTCATTCTTGAAACTTTCCCAGATGAGCTTTGTGGCCTGTCTATTTCTGAAATCCCCTTAATGGAGGATAACAACTCAGCATCCACCAACTCCTGATTATGTTTTTCAATCACAATTTCAGCTTCCTCTGCCTCCAGGTTTCTGATTATGTCATCAGATTTAAAGGGCACATGATGGTACCCTCCAAGATTTACTTTTTGTATGGCAGGGTGGATATACCCTTCTGGATCAAAGTTCTTTCTCACTGGTGCTCTGCTCATGTTGTAGTGCAATAATTTGTCCAGAATCAGATCATAACTTTCCTTGGCTAATACAGTGAAATCACTAAAACACAATGTACTGGGCATAAAAGCTTGTTTCCCATATGAACTTAAGTTCATAGCACTGGAGTAATCCATTTGCCTAACAATTTCAAGGTATGCAATTCTATCCGAGACAGTTCTGGGCAAAATGAAAGGTGTATCCTCAAAGCCATAAGCCCTAATCATTGTGGCATTCTCTAAGCAATACCAATCCCCCTAGTTGTGGTTAATTGGTCCATTGTAATCTCTAGGCCTAAGAAACCTTTTTACTTGTTCAGATAAAGAATAATCACAGGGATGGCTAAAAAATCTATACAAGGGTTTCACAAAGAATTCTTCAAAATGCAAGAAATTTGAATTGGCAAACTTGTTGTCCCAAATAGCAGTCCATAATTGAATAGGCAATGGCCTACCTTCCTTGTTGGATTGTTAAATCCTTAGCTCCTGGGGCCATAAACCTAACTCTTGTCCAAAATACAACACTAAGTGCATCAACTGTGAGTAATTTCTGAGATGGAGAATAGAAGCACCACTCTTTATCACCATCAAACCTACATCCAGCTCCTTAAAAACATGTGCAGCATAGTCAAATGATCTGGAATTGTGGTACTGAATGTTTGTAGAAATCACCATGGGCATAACCGCCATATGCTTAGGTACGTCCATCCCTAATACCTATCCCACTGAGTAGTAAGTATATTTTAGGTAAGGTTTAAAGAGGTCTACATGAAAGGGTGTCCCCTCACTATCTTCCATTGGAGTAGGTTTGCCATGACACCTAATTCTGTGCAGAGGTAACCTCCACCCTTTATAAATGGTGTCCATCCTTCTGAACTCACTATCGAGCTCTTCACTCACTACTTTGTCACTGCATATTCCCTCCATTCTGAAAACCTCAGCAATTGCATTCTCAGATACATGTATCAATGGATTCCCTGACAAATCACCTATAGCTTTCTTTTTCGAATCATAGTGTCTGGCTAGCAATTTTACCAGTTCAACGTTAATAAAAACATTAGGGCACACTAATTTCCCTAAATTGAGCCTCCATGGATTGCATCCTGGCTCAAAGTGATTTCTCCTATGGTAATGGAAATTGAATAACTCATAGCCTCTAATCAGAGTCCAAACATCACCTATAAATTTTCATTTGTCATCCAATTTGTCAAGTTCCTCTTTGAGCTATGCAAAATGCCTAGCTTTAGGTCCAGAACCAGGTAACTGGTCTATGAGGTCTTGATTTAGCTTCCTTTCAGTACCTTCTGGTTGCAACTCATTCTTTTTCTTTTTTTCTTTTGATTGGCCTCCCTCCTCGGGTTTTCTTCCCTTTAGTTTTCCTGAACCAGTGCCTTCCATAATTCAAATTTTTACGAATTCTGAGAGGATGAGAAACTTACTATAACTTCTTCCAAACTCAAGCCAGGTGAATGCCTTAATTGCTCTGCTGGTTCCCTTGCTCTCCTTCGCTTTGAATTCTATGAGACAATGATTTCAATTGATCATACCCTAATATGAAAAATCTCCTATGCTTCATGGCGCCATTAATGTCTTTTACCAATTGAGACATGAATGCTGCAAGTTTTTTTTTTGAAATTCTCGTTGTCACATCAGGGTTCAACAATCACCCACCCACCAAGACGTCTTGCAGTTTCCTTGACATCACAAGTCTCCCCGATAGTTTCTTTCCTTTTGCTTTTATATCACCATGACTCTCACCGAAACAACTATCACTCAAACTTAATGAATTGGGCCAACGGTTCTTTGCCTTACTCCGAAAGTAATTTGTCTCACCAAGATGTTCACTTTATCGAGTATGTCGCCGAGACCAAGCAATTTGTTCTAGTGATAGAATAATACTCGCTGTGATGTCTCTTAGATCTCCCCATGGTGACATGTCTCACCAATATGCTTTTTCTTCAGTGAGACCATGCACATTGTCTTCTCAACACCCTTTATCTTCATATGCTCAATTATGTCGGTGTAACCTGAGGGGTCGGTAAGACTTTCCAAATTCTCCCCAGCATTGTTTGTCTCACTAAGTGAGTCCTCCCCTTTCTTTATCAGCAAGACTAATAACGCTACGGGCAGTGTTTTAAAATCTCTCTCCGATGACCAAAGTCTCTCTGATAGACTTTACGTTACTCCAATCGGCAAAAGGTAATTTAGCTCGATGTGACCTTACATCATCTCGTCGATACTTTTTGTCTTGCCGATAAGATATAGAAACCCGCATTCTCTCTGTGTATAACTTGATCGGTGTGACCCTTGCTATGTCTTGCCAATACATTTAGGATATGTATATTATCATCGATGAGACCTGCATCAACTTATCTCGATATTTGCATATGTAAAGATTTTAATGTCAGATGAAATTTATGGGGCGTTATGGCACAATTTTAAATTGAATTTTGGTATGATATGCTATGTGAGGACATTATTGTCTACATTATGAATCTTTTTTCGGAGACTAATAATCGTGAAGAAATAATGAATTTGTCAAAATTTGACAGTTCCAACAGCATGAAGGTTTGATGTTTCATGACAGTACTAGCATTTCAGTTATAATGATATATTTAGAGCTCATGGCTCTCCTTTGTATAAACATATCACAATTTTGAATAATATAATCAAGGGTTATGGCGTTCATCTCACTATTATCATGGTGTGTATGATTTCCATTTTTGCTTTAATTCAAAGAGTAAATTAAAATGCTTGGATGGAGTCATAGATGGATATGTTTGTAAAGGGATTTGATAAGAAGTATTGAGTTAGGATAGAAATTGACACTGTTGTAATGCAATATTGTCAGAGATCTTATATGTTATGTGTTTGAACCTATTATGGAAATCTAAATATTTGTGAATTAATTCGACTCCCCAATAGTATATGGCACTGGCCTAAATCATATGTGTTTGTAAGGTTCTGTGTCTGTTTGTCTTAGCTTAGAGCTTGCTGCCAAATTGCAAATTAAATGACTATCTTATGTGGTGAAATTTTGTTGTAATCATCTCATGCTCGAAGTAGTTGATACTATTGATGCTTTTCTGTTGTTTAAATTGATATATCAAGCATATATATATATTCAGTTTATCGATACACATTTGTTGTATTTGTGTGATGTGATTATTTGGTTCTTTCAAGTAAATATTAAACCCTCCTAGTCAATCATAGTAACTAAAGAGTATTAATTGTATCAATAAGAAGAATCACATAACTAGGATTGTCATTCTATCTCAAGTAGAGTTTGTCAGTCATTTACTTGCACATTTATACAAGTTATAAACTACATCTGTGTGCCAAATACTTTGAATTATTGCCATCATAGATTACACTTTTATAGATCTTCATTAGACTCCATACACGCAACAAGGCAGTGGTCTCATGCTTTCATCTTTTGGTTTATCCATTTTTTTTTTTACATCTATTAACTAAACATATTCTAATATAATTCAAATATAATTAAAATTAAAACCATCATAAATTAATTATGTAACCACATAAGTCAAATATAATTCTTTCAAGAAATTAATATCAAATAGACAATACAAATTAATGCCATTGATCTTCTTCTTCATCCAACTCTTTGTCTGTATCATCTGATCCAGATTCAACATTGTAAGGATTGGTCATATCATCATCACCATCATTGATATCAATTTCGATAATGTCATCATCCACACGGATATCATCTTCATGAACATTAACTCCTACATCATCATGATCTAGTTCCTCCTCTTCGACATCTTCATTAGGCACATCATCAACTAACTGTTGATCCTGATCATCATCTACATCATCTTCTATTTCTTCAGTATCTTCTTCTTCCACCACATTATACTTTACCAGCCTTCCTCTTGGATCATGTCTAACAACATATGACCAACCCGCTTTACCTGGAACCTCTGAGTAAAATACCTGCTCACATTGGCCTGGAAGAACATAGGGCTCATTTCCAGCTCGCTCAAAATACCTTGTATTAACCATGGTAAATCCATTATCATGTTCAATAATAGTTCTCTCGGGATCATTTTCATTCAATCGTAGCCTGTACCATAGGACGATGAACAAAACTAATTTGAAGGACTTAAAGTCACACTCAAGTATATCATCCAAAATCCCATAGTATTGATTTTCTGAGACTTTTGGATGTATGTCGCTTCTAGATGAAACATTAGTCACCTGGAAGACTGCAGTTATCCCAGAATCACAAGTTTTCTTCATGTCATCCAACTTTTTGATTTGAAATTTATGACCATTGCACCACATAGCCTTGTGGTGTTTCACCTGCAATATGTCAAACATGCAAAACTTATTGCAATATCGTCAGTTGATAAACATATTTATTCTTGGCCGAATGTATGCAAAGAAAAAAATCTCAACATATATATACATCAATATAATTCAAAATAATTAAATAATATGGGTGATTAATATATTTATACATACCTGTTTATCTCTTAAACCATATGCTAAATCAATTTCCCTTGGTGTAACATTGGAATCTCCATTACGATGAGCTTCTTTAACCAATGAAGCCACACCTTCCCATGTTAATGCGCGACCAAATTATTGACATCGTTCAATCCATACCATCATCCAATCAAGATAGTTTTCAATGTACAAATGTAGTGCATCCCACTCTCGACCAAATGTATTAAAAAAAAATGAAATTCACAAACGACATATAATTAGTTAATTACCACGGTATATGACCTTAATTTATAAGTACAATATACATAAAAACCAAATGTAAAATGTATTCTAATTAATCTCTGGTGCAGGAGCACACCTAGGCTAACCTCCATAGTTAGGATATTGTGGGCTTGTATCTGACATTAGCCAAGTCAGAGTAATTGTATTTTTGTTTTGGACCGTAGAAGGTCATTGTTGTGGCTAGGTGAGTTAGTCATTTGGACTAAGGTCACCAAAGTTAGTCATTGTTAATAGTTTTTACATTGCTTAGCCTTAGTAGCTTAAGTTGGGATTTGAGTCTTAAATGTGTTCTAAACACATGAATGATGTTAGAAAGATGCCATGAGGTCTTTAATGGTGTTGGTTACTCGAAATATAGGAGATAGAGGTCCTAAGAGTTAGGAGGGTGGCATAATGACAGAGTTGCCAAATGTTGTTACAAAATTGTCATGACAATAGTTGCCATTATGGCAAATGTTGCATGCAACTGGGTTACATAGGATTCCCTAAAGGATAGGAGTGGGGGATCAACCAAAATACCCTACAAACATGGTGAATGGCATCTAATATGAATCAGGCTCGAATTCAAGAAAGAGGGAGATTGTAATCAAGTTTTTGGAATAGAAGATAGCTCTGCAATTTTTGTTTTTATGTGAACTTCGATTGTTATTTAGTGACAATGATACTAAGTGAATTGGATATTTTGATTTAGTGTTAGAGTCGTGTTCATGGGATAGTATTAAACTTTTTTCATTCTGCAAGTAAGTTGATTTAAGCTGTTTTAGTGTCCTGAATAGATAGGTTAAGGTTTAAGGGTTTTACTGGTCCTGTCCTGACCAGCTTGTGTTTTTATGGCTCCCCCATGAAATCTAGTCACGGGATTTTCCTAAGGGTAGATGGATGTGTTAGGGGAGCCATTTGTCTATACATATATAGAGTTAGGATTCATGGAGAGTGGAACAGCTGTGTTTAATGTCAAGTCCTAGGCAAGCTTAGAGTGCTTGGTTAGAGGTTTGACAGTAATGAATTGAAGAATTTAGGCAGGGGATTGAGGTACAGTACGGAACAAGTACAGTTCTAGGTAGGGTATAGACATATCCTAACATGCTAGAAGGATTGAGGTTCTATCAATCCATTTGACTGAGGTTTGAGCAAGAAAACCAGTGGGGTCCTACAAACTAGGCCTAATAGCCCTATTTAACCTAGATAATAGGAAACCAGTGTAAGGAGGACTTAGGAGTGTAGAATCTTTTGAATCCTTTGGAAAATCCAAAAGGGTATTTGAATGTGGAATTGGTTTTTTAAGTTGTTTAGAAAGTTTGGGCAGGAACGAAGTAAAGGTGTGATGTTGGCACTTAGAATCTTCTAAGTGTAGGAGAGAGTTTGCACATAACAAAGTGGTGTTAGTCCTTCAAGGTGAAGCACAAGGTGTGAGACTCTTGGAGAGGAGTTGGATTAGGACTTGGTTAATCATCTAAGCCTAACAAGGACCTAGAAAATATTATGTTCCCAGAAGAAAACAAGGAAAGGTCTTCTTAGCTAGTTGTACAAGAAATCCTTGGAACACTTACACCAATCTCCATGACCATCTTATAATTACCTGACACTTTCCTCAATCTACCTTTCCCCATCAAGTACTCCCCTTCGAATTTTTTAATGGAGTTGGGATCCCAAATGTGATCTACATGGATCTTTGCTGCAAACTTAGGAAGATATTCGGTAATGTACACCATGGCTGGTATACCATGTATCCCTCCACCATAGTTACCCTTGGGATGTGCTCTCTATCTAACCAAAGCCTTCAAAAATTTCAAGTGTCTCTCAACCATCCACATTGACCTTGTGTGTATAGGTCCACACAATTCAATCTCCTCAACTTGGTGTATGAGGTAGTGTTCTTATGCATTGAAAAATGTCGAAGGTAGACACTTTTGCATTTCACACATTAGACGAGGAATTCTTCTCTTCCAATAATTTATATCTTCTTTATGTATTGCTTTAGATGACAGCCATCTACAAGTGATTCAAGGCACAAATATATTAATGAGATTTAACAAAAATATACAACGAATTGAACAAATATCGCTACTTACCTCATGTATTTTCCAAGATCATATATAACTTGCTTGACATTGTTGTCGAAGTTGTCTGGGAGAGATAGAGGTAGAACGTACTACAGCAATTATAAAATGACTTTTTCATTAATATTTTTTCAAAAGTAGTAAACATAATACACTAAAAAGTACATGCAGTATACAAATATATATATAATATACCAGAATAATTACCTTAATGAAGGTATGCCAATCATGCATTTTCATCCCTGACCCAAATTCACCTTTCTTTGTTATGATATTGTTTATGTTGGCAACAAATCCTGTGGGAAATCGAATTTTTCATATGACTTGTTTTATAGCATTGCTTTGTTGCTCTGTTAATAACCAAGGAAGGGAACTTATATTAATTTGGTCTCCATCACTATTTAATTGAATGACATTTTTCATTGCATGATTGGCTTCCTAAATGTCACTACAAATTTTGACAATTTTTTCTTTGTCATGCCTTCCATCCAATATTTTCCATAACATTTATGTCATATTCTTTCCGATATGCATTGTATCAAACAAATGCACAATTTGTAGCTGCTCATAGTAGGGAAACCTACTAAATTGTTTGGGATAACTTTTCAGTCCCTATGGAAGCCAACCATTAATGCCTTGATGACCTTCATGAAGCATATAAGTTAAACAAATTAACAACGACAATCATTGGAAATTACAGCATGATCACAAAATAAAAATATAAATTCAAAACATATCATAAATGATAGATAAACAATTTGATCCGATGTATAACCTTGACGATTAATTCTATTATATTCCAACTTCCATAGGCAAGGTGTCATTCTTTGTGGTTCTGATGTAGTCTCTTCTTTCCCATTGAAAAGATGTTTTTCAGTAGTTCGATACTTATGATTTTTGTGGAGGAAGTGCCTATACTCATCAAACACCTATTTTCCTAAACTTGTTGAACAATGAGATTTCATCTTTGGACCACAAATTGGACATGCAAATTTTCTCTTTGTTTGAAGACCTGCAAATCATATATAATTGGATTAAATATGTCAATTTTTATAATTATATATAATGAATAGATTATTTCAAAAACTTGCATGATATCTAATTCATAAAATTAAATATCGTTAAAGTCATGCAGTCAAACATTATAACATACAAAAAAAATGTGTTAGCCCTGGGGCATCATGAATTGTCCATACAAGCATTGCATGGAATTGAAATTGTCTTTGTCCTATTGGTCTAGATACGTCATACATAGTGACGCCATTCCATACCTTTAGTAACTAGTCGATAAGAGGCTCAATATATGCATTCATATCTTTAAGTTGGTACTTACCTAGTTGAATGAACATAAACATTACATAATTATTATAACCATTTTACTGCAATATATATAAATTCATGTACATGACTATTAAATGAAAAAATATATAAGTCATTATGCAACAAATAAGACAAATGAGATGCTACTACGTTAAAGAAAATTGATGTAAACAAATACCTGGAACAATCATTTCCAACATTATGTGCTCCCTCTTTATTGGCATCCATGGAGGAATGTTATTGTTGATAACAAAAATAGGCCACACCGAGTAAATAGATCTCAGCTCTCCAAATGGATTGACACCATCCGCTGCCAATGAAAGCCTAAGATTACGAGGTTCTTCTTTAAGGTGTGGCCATTTTTCCTCCATGTCCCTAAATGCAGAACCATCCATAGGCATTCAAAGAATCTCATCTCCACTTCTATTACGTGCATGGTAATCCATAAATTGTGCTAAGCTTTCGTACCTAAATAATTGTTGCATACGTGGAATAATGGGAATATAACGAAGAACCTTGCGAGGCACCTTTTTTGTTAGTTGATCTATTTGATATCTATTGATATGACATTTTGGGCATTCTGTTGCAAATTCATGTTGTTTATGATATATAATATGATCATTGGGACATGCATCTATTGCTTGATACTTCATTCCAATATCTTTCATAATGCCAGATAAATCTCAGTATGAGAGAGGTAAAATATTTGATGGTGGTAACAAAAATTCACCAATCAATCTACAACAAAAAATAACTTCTTAATATAAAGAATATTAAAGGTACATACTTCATCCTTTATTTACTAGCGATGAACTAACAACAATTAAAATAGATGAAAAAAAATGACATATATGACATACCTTAACATCCGTGAGATTGCTATGTTGGATAAACCATTCATAACCTTCAAGTTCACCAGCAACAATACAGCAGAGAGAAGAGTTGTTTGGGAGCCTTCATAAAGTGGCTCGTATGCCTTCTCAAGTACAGGTAAATCATGAACATCATCAAAGTCATCTCGATCAACATGATCAGATGTGCCACTACATGTGTCATGGATCAATGTATTTGTACCATCATCTTCAATTGTATTTTCTGGTGCATGATCATCTTCTTCCATAGGATCATTAACTTCATCTTCGATATTCACAGCTCCATGTTCCTCCGATTGCAAAACCACATTCTCTAGGTCGTGATAATTCATATCATGTGCCCTAGGGCGCCCCACCTTTATATATATATATATATCAAATGTTAAAACAATATAAACATTTACAAATTCAATCAATATAAACACATATAATGAACAACTTACCAATGGATGATAATCATGCCCCTTTCAATGTGACCATGTTGCCTACAATGTTTCTTAGCTGTTATGATTAAAAGTCTTCTTGTCTTTAAGCCCTTGCAATTATTGCAAGGACAATAACATTTTCCATCACCCTTCTTTTCAATATAGCCCACAATCTAGCAACTATCTCTTCATTTTGTTCTGGACTAATATTATCTGACATGATTTTTCTTTACCAAGCTTGAATATTTAGATCTTCAAAAAATATAAAACTCACACGCACTCCAATAATTTTTAATCGTACACAAGTAACAAAATATAATAATTATGATATTTTACACCAAAAAAAATTGGCATGCAATCACCCCTGCAAAAGAGAAGATAGTCTGAAGTTAATGACCCCAAAAAACACTTTCAAATGCTAATTCCAGAAATTATTAAATTCTGATTTTACAATGATTTCCAACTGTTATACTCTTAAAATCAGAATATTGAACTTGCACAACAAAATCTGGAAATGAAATTCTCAAAATGCAGCTAATAGGGCTCAACAGTTAAGGCCTACTCAAGACTTTGTGAAGTCACAGCAAGGTTTCCAGGCCATACCTGATGATTTGAGCAAGAGGATTAAAGAGTTGGTAAAGAGTTTTGATGACTGGACTGGCACATCTTTACCAAATATTGTAGATTCCCAAAGAAATGTTAGATCACTGCAGCAATGGCAGGATAGGGTAGATGAAATCATTAACACTAGCACATTTTTGGAATCTTTTGAAAGGGAGGTGAATCAAGTAGTAGTAAAGTATACAACTTATAGTGCAAAGGTAAATTAGGTGGTAAATTTTAATTGGCCAACGGATGAGGAATATCAAGGATGGGTAGAAAAGTACTTAATTGAACAAGAATAGGACAGAGTCTACAATCGGCAGTTAACAGCTCAGCGGTTATGGTTATAACAAATTTTGGCTATGTCTTGGTGGCAGTTTTGGTGCAAGTTTTCAAAGTTTGGAAAATGCAACAATTATTCTCCAGTGGATGGGATGAACAAGAAGATTCTCCAGAGACTCAGCTGTTGTAACCAATTTTTGAAATGTCATAAGGCGGTCCAAGTGACCAGTGACAGGTGTATTTCTGGTCCAATGCTTGTTGCTCCTTCATTTTCCCTATAAGAAGGATTTCAGGACCAAAAATATGGCCGGTTAGCAAGTTAGATATCTTTAGGTCAAGTCTAACTGAATTTGTAGAGCTAATTTGTAAAGAGCCTGATATTATAGTGAAGATACTATTCTTAGGTTTGGTGATGTGAGTGTTCCAAGCCGTGCTTGCATTGCAACTAAGAGACCCAGCTTGTCTCTTCTAGGAACCTAGTCTCCTCTAGGTCCTGATTGGCTTAGATGATTAACTAAGTCCAATTCTAACTCTTCTCTAAGAGTTCTATCCTTTGTGCTTCACCTTGGAGGACTAACACCATTTGACAAGTTCAATTTCTCTTCCTCGCTTAGAAAGTTCTAAGTGCTAACTTCTCACAAACGTCATTCTTCATTGCAGGGGTGCCCATCCTATTGAAAAAATTCATAACCTTGCATATTTGAACCATTTTAGAAGGTTCTTCAACCCTATCCTTACCGGGTTCAAGGTTTCACCATTTGAGACCTTAAACAGGCCTATTCCTTGTAGCCTTTACCAGTCCTATTTTGTCAATTCTTGCTAAATTTTTCCAAAGACCCTACAAAACTAAAGGCAGATTTGGATACTCATTTGGAAGTTTTAAAAGGTTCAATGGGGCTTAGGGCTTGACAACCTCTGTACACTAGTTTCCTACAACTTAGGACAATAGGGCTAAAAGGCCTAATTTCTAGGACTGACTGTAATCTTGCTTGGAACCTACTCAAACCATAAACTAAATGATTGACATGACCTCATTCCACCTAGTATGATGAGCTATGATGAAACCCTACTTGAACCTGTACTTGTTCCATATAGTACCTCTTTACCCTGCAAGAAATCTTCAAAGACATTCGTAGACCTCTAATCGGGCTCTGTCTGCTCGCCTAGAGACTAGTGATAAAAAGAGCTCTCCACTCTTTCATGCTTCCTAATCCTAAATCTATATACACTAATGACTCCCCTAACATTTCCACCTATCCTTAGGTGTTTTCCAAGGCTATATTTCATGGGGGAGCCATGAAAGCACCGACTGGTCAAGACTGGACTAGTAAGAACTTAAAACCAAAACAATTTTCCTAACACCAAATATCCTACTCTAAACAACTTGCTTATCAAATGAAAAAGACTAAGATAATCCTATAAAACACTAAACAAATACTAAACTCAGTCTCTCAATCCATTAAGCATCTCTGTCATCACAAAAGTTTGAGTTGTTCTTGAAAACACTATTGCTGAGCTCTTTATTTCACTTTCAAAACTAATTACCAATTACATCATGTCATGAGATTTGAGTCTTGGGTCATAATAGATGCCATCGCCATGATTCTATGGCCTGTTGGCCGATCTCCCACTTCCTATTCTCAAGGGAATCCAAAGGTAACTGAGTTGCATGCCCATGCTAACTTCTTTACAACATTTGGCATCTTTCAAATTCGCTCTACAACAACCACTAAGTGTTTAGAACATCTTTAAGACTCTAATCTCCCATAGACAACTAACATTAAGAAAACTTAAATTACTAACACTAGCTATTTGTGTGACCTTATTCCTAATGACTAACTCACCTAACCCACAAAAGCAATGACCTTCTAAGGTCTGAAAACAAACTAACATCTTGACTTGGCTAGAGTCAAGTACAAGCCAAAATAACAAACATGGAAGTTAGCCTAGGTGTGCTCCTGCACCATTTGGTGTCATTCTGTTGTAGGTTTTAGTTTCATGGGTACTTAATTTTCAAGACAGTACTAGCATCTGAATGAAAATTACTCATTTCAAGGTCATGTATCTCCATTGTATGAATATATTATTATTTTGAATAAAATGATCAAGGGTTATTCTGTTCATCTCACTGTTATGGTGTGTGTAATTCTCATTTTGGCTTTAATTCAAGGAATTAATTAAAATGCTTGAGTGAGGTTATAGGTGACTATGTTCATATAAGGATTTGATAAGTAGTATTAGGTTAGAATATAGATTGATGGTATTGTAAGGTAGTATTATCTAAGATTTTATATGCTATGTGTCGGGAAAATAAACTTGGTTATAGTAAAAAACAACCAACACCTTTGATATTATCT